>WBNP01000602.1:1003017-1084319 GCA_013401095.1 Passerina amoena
AAGAAAGCAAGAAAGCAAGAAAGCAAGAAAGCAAGAAAGCAAGAAAGAGAAAGAGAAAAGCAAGCAAGAAATGGAAAAGCAAGAAAGAAAGAAAGGGAAAAGAAAGAAAGAAACGGAAAAGAAAGAAAGAAAAAGAAAAGAAGAAAGGAAAGGAAAGAAAGGAAAGGAAAGAAAGAAAAGGAAAGAAAAGGAAAAGGAAAAGAAAGAAAGAAAAGGAAAAGAAAGAGAAATGGAAAAGAAAGAAAGAAAGGGAAAAGAAAGAAAGAAATGGAAAAAAAAGAAAAGGAAAAGAAAGAAAGAAATGGAAAAGAAAGAAAAGGAAAAGAAAGAAAGAAATGGAAAAGAAAGAAAGAAATGGAAAAAAAAAGAAAAGGAAAAGAAGAAAGAAAAGGAAAAGAAAACATCTCATTTGGTCATGAGATATGAAAAACAAAGTTAAAATGAAAGAAAAAATATAGGATGGGAAGGTTTGTTTTTTTGTCTTTTGGTGTCACAAGTCTTCGAATTTTTTCAGTATTTTTAAGTCCTCATTTTAACCATGGATAAGGTTGGAACAGAGGTAAATTGGGCCAGCACTCTAGCACAAGACTGGAATGTGTATTTTAGCGCCCTTGAACACTAAAGCAGGGTCAGTCTTAGTGGGAAAACCTAACTCATGCTTTGGGGCAATATTAACGATTTTTGCACTGTATTAGTTATGATAAAAGGACTGTATATGTAATTATCACTACCACACTTGAGCTGTGCATAATGAAACCAAACCTTTGCTTTAATTCCCCAACATTTACACCAGTTTAATTCACATGGCAGAGTACTGGCAGCTATCCAAGTTCAGCGAGGGAAGAAAAGCAAACAAAACCAAACATGGACTTTTTGTTTTTTCCTAAACAGGTAAAAATACATGATATTAAATGCTGACCCTTAAAATGAGACCAGTTCACCACAGGCTTTACTAAAGCAGGAACTCCATCCCAAGCACTTCAGGGTGTAATTAAAGAGGGTTCATATCTTTGCTAATGTTATATTTGTCCTACAACAGGAGCATCTCATTCAGTGACTTAACATATGAATAAAGCTCTTAGAATAACTAAAAAAAGTTTCATTTCCAGCAATAAAGTATTGAAATGTATAACAGTATTTCTTGCAATCAACTTTTACTGAAAGTTCACTCAGACTTAGTAGTGAAATGCAATACTCTCTTCACCCAAAATGCCACTGAAATTCACCTGTTCTGTAGAGCTCATGGCTGCTCACTCACTGGTAGGAATTCACAGCATATTCATTGCAATAATTCACACCGAAGTCACAGGAAAATGGGGGATAGATAACCCAAAAGCTCTGCTCTAAGCATTCTATTTCAGCACTTTCTTAGCAACTTTTGTTGGGTATTCAGAAGCTTCAATTCCTAACTGATTCAGGATATGTGCATGGGAGATCAAAAGCAAGAAAAAGGTCACTAATAGGCAGCAGGGTAAAATCTAAATTAAAACTCCCTTCATGTGCACTTCATTTAGGTCTCAGAGGAAACCAGAACTATTTTCATGGCCCTCACATATTGCTGTCATAGAGCCAATCACACAAATAACCAATCTTGTTGCACCTGCCTGCTGCTCTAAACTGTGCCATTTGCAACAACAAAACATTCTGTGCTGTTTTATTAAGGTCAGAAATTTATTTATGGAAAAAATAGAAGGTATGCACATCTATTCACACATTAAGCTATGATATTCATAACACCAACTGCTTGATCCTTTTTCCTCTAATCCCATAGCACTACTAACATTCATCACTGACTGCAGTCAAATCCAAACCCCAAGTACCTTTACAGGAATAATCTATAGTTTCATGTTCGCTTCAAAATCATCTGGTGAATAATATTTGCTGTTCTGGTTAGCAAAAAGTGAAAGACAGGTTTTGGTTACAGCCTGAAACTGGGAAAACACTGCAATTTTCTGTTAACAAAGCATCTTACATTAGAGCTTTTATAACAGAGTTTTCATTTGTTTCTGCCCTAAAATGGAACTGAGTGAAGAGAGCTTTTTTATTAAGCACTACATTAAAGGATATTTGCACATAATAAATGAATTATATACCTGCACACAGCACAATATGCATCAGCTATGATGTAAAATTTCTGTCACTCAACGAGAGATCTCACAGAAACCACTGGAAATGTCACTTGCCCATCTTCTCCAGGGTTGGTGGGAAACTTGCAGAACTATTTATGAAGAACAAAAACTTTTGTTTGAGCGTACACGTGCTGGCACCAAACAGCAGGTTTGGGATTTTTGAGAAAAAGATACCTTCAGGCTATTTTGTAAAAAATCTTCATATTTGTAAGAGACAGTTCCAAGGATATAGATTAGCTCCTGTTGCATTATATAACTGCCAATAGTATCATTTTTAGTGATGACAACTACAAGTAGCTGATGCTCTTTAGAGAAGTTTAAATATTTAGCATACACTTGTCATTTGTGGTCCTCCTTGGATTTCAAAGTCTTCATTCTGATTACAAAATCTCAAATAAGTGGAAACATTCCTGAAAACATTTCCTACTTTTCTCTGAAGTGGAGGTTTTGACAAGTACATGTACCCCTCCACATACCACAGGGAACTTCTCACAGATGCTCTCAAACCCAGAGTGATCCACTACCCCTATTGTCAGGAGGAGCCATCATCATCCTCATCCTCATGTTTAATAGCCAGAACACAAATCAGAAGAGATCAAAGTGGTGAGAAATGCATGGAGGGTCAGCTGGGACCTCCCATCTTTTAAGCATCTCTCCCAGCCAAAAATAAAAATAAATTCTTGCTTATTGTTAGTGGATCCCACCCCACAGCACAGGATCCTGAGCTTTGCTTCTAATAAAATTTACTTTAATAAGGTTTCAACCGTCCCACCATAACAGGGAGGCAATCCCTGATGCAACCACTCAAGTTTAGAACTCAAAAATAATCTTCATTCAATTTTTTTTGCTGGTTTACCAGACTGATTCATGGTGTGCTGCCTCTAGTAATTAAATTAATAGCTACACTTGCTTACTGAAGAGATTAAGCCCTGCATTGCCCTCACTTGGTGGGTTAGTTGCTAGGCAGCCCTCGCTGGGGATTTGGCACTGTGCTCTTATCTCCAAAGACAAAGGATCTTTCAGGAGGAGAATGAATGCTACACTGCTCTCACCCAGAGCATTCACCTCCATTTTTATATCTCAATAGCTCTCCTTTAATTATTTTCCTCATTTGGTGCATTCTAGTGTTGCAAGGCTGTTTAATCTGGAGTATATTTCGGCTCCCATGCTATGGATTGCTTCCATTTTTCCCTCCCTTGCCAGTTGACAACCTCAAGATTTATTTCAAGTCACACATGAAGGTCTTGCACTCCAGAGCTTGCCACGACTGCTACTGCAGCAATATTCAGTCTGGTGTCTAAGCCCTTCTCAATATTTTTCTATCCACTCAGCTGTTCATTTTCAATTTTTTGGGGTGTTTTTTTTTTCCCACCTTGTTCACTTTGCCCCACACTTCAGTTCATACCTTTGATCAGCAGCCTCGAGTGTGCCAAAAGCTCTGTCCATGCAAGCAGCACAGGCACTGTGACCTGGCCAAGGATGGGATTTATGGCACCAACAGCCCGGTCCCACTTTCTGCTGAGCAGCTGGACCTCCAGGAACCCAGAGGTGGCTGCACCAACCCCCTCTGCAGCACCCAGATGGCTTCCAAAGAATAAAACACAACTCTTTTTTTCTTTTCTCGTGGGCAATCTCACCTATTTTTCCTGGTGACTAGATCCACATCAACAGCTGGGAAAACACAGCTCAGCTCCTCGCATCTCAGCCAAACTGAAGACACAATTCCTATTCTCCAAAACAAACCCATCCAGACACAAGGATTGAGTGAAATTTTCAGGTCTAAGCTGGAAACAGAATTCCTTCCTGGACTCTGTCACATATTCTTAACATAAATCAATAGAGATCTTAAAAGTGATATGTGAATCAGTGTTTTTCAGAATGTGCTTCCAGGGGCTCCACTTGTAAAACAATGCAGTGATCACTGAGTGGGAGAAAACAAATTGCAGCTGAAAAATGCAGTCCCTTTTCTCACTTATTTACTATATTACATGCAGATTTACCAAATAATTTATTTAATAAATAAAAATAAAGAAAATTATTTCTTTGCAATTTTGTATAACCATACCATGCAAATTTATGCCGCCTTGTGTTTTGGTTTTTGGTTTTTTGGGGGGTTTTTGTTTGTTTTTGGTGGGGTTTTTTTCTTTGTTTGTTTTGGAGGGGTTTTTTGTTTGGTTGGTTTTGGGTTTTTTTGTTTTTTGTCATGCATCCATTTCTGACTACTCACTACCCTCTAGATATTACTCAGGTAACATTATTATTCCAGAAAGCTCCATCTGACTGGATGGCCCAAATCTTAGAGGGTTTGAGACAGAAAAAACTTGAATAATTAATAAAATATCCATACAAATACAAATTCCCTTGTCGAATAGAATAATTCATATTTTTTAATGGATTTGTGAGCGCAGTCAAGTTGAATAATTTTTATAAATAAAGGGTCTACCCTTTTGTCCAGTTGTGTGAACTGGAAATTGTATAAACCAAAACCTCTCAGCAGCACTGCATTTTTTTTTTCCCAAATCTATAATGCCTGTGGATAATGCAAGGAAAAAGAAAGACAGCACAAGTCAGTCAGTTCTGCTTCTGAAAAGGTCAAAATATGGACATTTTAAGGCTCAGCTGAAACAAAGGAGAGTGATTGTATCTTTACAAATTGTCAGAAAAAAAACTAGAAAGGAAGGACGTGGTAATTTTAAATTCACAAGAATTGTATGTCATCCTTTTGTTTCTAAACAAAGGTTAAATCGTGGTAGTAGATGTATCAAAGATTCTGATCTTTTTCAGCATTCAAGGACTTGGGATGCTACAACAACAAAATAAAAATCAAACTGTCAATTTTTTTTTTCTGTAAATATCAATCTGATGACTGCTTAGAGAAAAACACAAGGTAACCACCCTGCTGGCACCTTGATTTCCTCTAATATGTCAGTTCTCTTGACAGTTCTCTTGGAGAAATATTAAAAATATCCAAAAATTTGCCTGAAAATTTACCTCTTCTGGGATATCAGTTTGAAGGATAAGCTGCTAATGATGCATTACTTACAGGGAAATATTTGAACCTGACATACATAATTTATACTGTAAAGTCACACATAAAACTGGTTTTTAACTCTTTTATTAGCATATTTAAAAGTGCTTTAGGAAGATGAGTATATAGAGCAGAGGCTACAGTTTTAAGAGTCAAGGAAAAATACTGCACCTGAATCTCATGCAACCAGGCCAAAAAGTCTGGGAATAATGAATCTGTGTTTTGGGACTTAAAATAATTAAATATCAGCAAAATTTCTGATCTATATATGACAAAATCTTACTATTGTAATGATGGTAATTACAAAATAATCCAGCAATACATTGATTCTTGATAGATTGGTGTGCTCTTGAAATCCTCTCCCTTTTGACCAATATGAGTGTTTTTTTACAGGAAAGCACGTCCATATCCCCAGGCCTTGCTACTCAAGATTTGCAGCTATGACCAAGCAAAAATAAAACCAGACTGCTGAGCAAACCAGGATTCTTCATTTCCACCTTGTTTATACAGCCAAACAGTGTTGAAGCATCCAGCTACTTGAAAATCTACAGAAAGCAGTACAAGATGAGATACATAATGAAGGGCTTGGAAGTCAGAATGATAGAACTTAAAATATTTTGAAAAGAGGCAGACAACAGATTTTCTTGTTGGCTTTTCATAAATTGTTGATTGGGTTTTGGGTTTTGGTGGTTTTTTTTTGTTTTTTTTTTTTTTTATTTGGGTTGATTATTTTTTTCCAGAAGTCTCTTCACCTGAGGTGAATGTGAGCAGAGGATAAAAGAGGATAAAAGCTTGGAAGCCAGAGGAGCTAGAGCAGAAGTCACCCAAAGAGCTCTGTGAGAGATTCCTCAAGATCTGATGGATCTGGGATCAGGGGTATTGACTTCATGGCTGGCTCACTGCTTACTGAGAGATGATAAACTGTTTTAAGATGCAGTAAGAATGAAACATCCTCCTTCAAAGTACATAAGAAAAGAAAAACATTCAAAGAAATGCTCTGTGGTATTGGGAAATTGCTGTTTGTGCTATCCCCAAAACTCCTTTCACTTTAACACTGAGAATACGATAACTTTCTTTTTTTAAATTTCTTTTAAGATTGCCTCTCTGAAGGTGAGGAAACCCAATATATTTAATTTGAATCTGAGACTAGTGCACAGGAAGCATGATTCTGATTTACACATCCACAGATTTAATTATCACCCAAGCAGGCACAAGGAGAGCATTCTCCTCGTGAGCACATATGCCCCTCTCAGAAATCAAAGCTCCTCCCAGCACTACCATCCTCAAAATACTTACAAACTCCAAAAATCAGGAGAATACATCCTAGCATGTTTTCTGTAGCTGTAAAGGAGGCATCCAGATAAAAATCAGAGAAAGGTGCAGAGGAGGAGCACCCTAGGCAGAGAGAGAGAAATTTAACCTCTGGCAGAACATTTAGGTCAACAGAAACAACATCCAAAAATACCCTCCCTGTGTCAACTGACAAAAGAAAAATTGTACAATTTTATACTCTCTTCAGCAGAAAATTCACAGCTTGTGGTGGCAGGTTATGAGTCTGCCTGCTGTGACATGATTTGAGTGAGAGTTTTTAAAGCATTTCTACGCAGACAGACAGGACTGCTGTTGCAGTGTTGTGAGGGTCCCCAGGATGAGGTGAGAGATGAGAATTGACTCCAAGTTCTCAGAAGGCTGATTTATTAGTTTATGATATATATAATACTAAAAGAAAATTATATTAATATATAATTACTATAAAAACTATACTAAAGAAAGAGAAAGGAGACATCAGAAGGCTGGAAAGGAATGAATAATAAAAACCCCTGACTGACCAGAGAGTCTGACACAGCTGGACAGGAATTGGCCATTAATTAAAAACAATTCACATGGAACCAATCAAAGATGCCCCTGTTGGTAAGCAACCTCCAGACCACATTCCAAGCAATTAGATAATTATTGTTACATTTCTTTTCTGTGGCTTTCCAGCTTCTCAGGAGAAAAATCCTGGAGAAGGGATTTTTCATAAAATATCATGGTGACAGGCTGCTTCTGGGCTCACGTCTTGATCTAAAATCTCTGAGCTTGAGAAGAGTTCAAGCCAATGCAATTAGGCAGCCCACATTTTCTCTCTGCCCTCACCTCAAATCACTGCTGACATCATCCAGGCATTTTAAACAGAAATTATGGAAGAGATACATCTGACCTCAGATCCTGCAGCGATGATTGCACCTTTCTAAGGGCACCGGGCAGGACGAGTCTGCTACATCTAACACCTCAGAACTGGGGTTTTGGCATTGAAAGATTGGGAATAGGCTGCCTTGTTAAGGTCATGAGCTTCATAAATCAAAGGTATGAGTGAAACTTTGTTTGCTCTATGGATGCACATATTTTTGTAAGGATGCTTTACCAGATGCATCTGGAACATTCTGCTGATGCAGGTTTTCAAGCAAGTCCGGCGAGGTAAACAATGTGACAGCAAAAAGAATGTAGAATATTTATCAGAGCAAATGACTGATGCAGCAGCTAATACAACCTCATGGAAATAGAGCTTTTACCAGGGCAAAGTGACACACAAGGGTGCTTGTGTCTCAAAATTGGTGTGATTCAAAAAGTACATCCAGTCACTGCACTGCGCCATTCACGGCATGTAATGAGCCATGATGATGCACTGTGCTGGATTAAGACATTTAGAAGGTTCATAAGGGTTGTTTGGAGTAAGAATAGCTTTTATAGACTGGTTTATATTATCAGCTGAAATGCTTCTGAGTATGAAACTTTTGCAGTATTGTTATTCTTGCAAGATGGTTGGAAGAGAAGAAAATGTCCTCATCAGTTGTTCTTGTTTGAAACTTAACCATGCAAGATTACAGGGAGAGAGCTTTTGTTATAGGCACTCCAGATATAATCCTGATTGAATATAATTTTGGAAAAAGCTTTCTCTGTTTTCATTATTGATGTTCAGAGTGAGAGTCATATTTGGACCCATTTTTTTCCTCTTTTTTTGGTCACAATGATTAATCACACGAGACTTGTCTCCAACTCATGCACTGAAACTCTCAAAGCCTTTCCAGAGTTATGATAAGAAGAGCAACACTTGAGAAAAAATAAGCAAGATGTGATTTTTGCCCATTTTGCCCCACTTTTGCCCCTGCAGAGGCTACCAATACCACTGAGGCACTGCCCCCAGTCTTTTTCAGGATTATCAGTGCAGCTGATGCAATCACATATTATGTAGTCACCAATTATTATAATAGTCCCCAATATTATAATCACATTGTAATATGAACCAGATAAATCTCCAGAAAGCCTCAGAACATTGTAAATAAACACATGCAAGCTGGATTTACTAAACTTCAAATTTTGAGTTCAGTAGTTTGACCACAACGAAAAGCACCACTCTTAGTATTTATTTTGTACAACCTTGGACAATATTTTAAAATACCTCATATAATAAATAAAGGGAAATTCTTTGAGAATTCTGGTGCTATCTTGTCATCTTTCTGTTCATTTTAACTGGGGTGAATCAAGGGGATGTTACAATACTTCTGAATGAACTACCTCCACTGAATAAACAAGAAAATTCATACTCTCAACAGCAAGGACCTGAATGAGCACTGTCTATACAGGAAAAAAAAAATTATATATATATTTTAAATAAATATAAAAATATTTTCTCTATAATGGCACCACTGATGACTGGCCCCCAGCTGGATGCATCCTGGAGTTTCCTGGATGCTCCTTCCAGCCACTCTTGTGGATGGGCATCGCACTGGACAGCTTCCAGTCATCTGGGACTGTCACTGCCATATTTTCTGAAAAATCCCTTTGCCAGGGTTTCTTCTGCTGGCAAGATGAGAAGCCTCATGTTCTCCATGTTTTGCTGCTCTGGAATGTTGTCTGGAGATTGTTTATCCAACATGTGAGTTGTTTTTAATTCATGACCGATCATGGTTCAAGCTGTGTCGGACCCTGAGGAGTCAGATTTTTATTACTCATTCTTGTTAAGCCTTCTGTCTGCATCCTTCCCTTTCTTCAGTATAGTATTCTTTAATATAATATCATAAAATAATAAATCAGCCTTCTGAGAACATGGAGCCAGAGTCTCATCTCTCACCTCATCCTGGGGACCTCGCAAAGACAACATGGGAGCCAGGGCTGATGGTAAATGATGGAGAGCAGCTTGGAGAGCCCTTGTGCAGCTCCCTCAGCACCCTGGGATGGATCCGTGGATTTATGAACATCCAAGTGGCTCAGCAGTTCTCTGACTGCTTCCTCCTGGATAACTGGATAATTCTGCTCCCTGACCCCATCTACAAGCCCAGGAGGACAGCTGTCCCAGGGACAATCTGTCTTTCTGCTGGAAACTGAGGCAAAGAAGGTGTTAAATACCTCAGACTTTTTCTCATCTTTGGTGACTACATTCCCCCCACCATGTCTAATAATGGGGATCCTTCTTGCCCCTCCTTTTGCCATTACTGCATTTGTAAAAATATTTTCCTTATTATCCTTCAGACAAGTGCCCACATTAAGCTCTAATCGGGCTTTTACTTCTCTAATTTTCTTCCTACATGACCTAGCAACATGCTAAATACTTCCTGAATTTCCTGCCCCCCATTCCAAAGATGATACACCCTCTTTTTTTTTTTCCTTAATTCCTTCCAAACTCCCTGCCCATGCAGTCCAGTCATCTTCCCTGCTGGCTCATCTTTCAGCACATAGGGGCAGTCAGCCCCTGCACCTTCAAGATTTCATTCTTAAAGGACATCCATTCTTCCTGGACGTCTTTGTTTTTAAAATCTGACTCCCTGAATCAGTGTCTTGAGCAGGCCAAAGTCTGCCCTCCAGAAATCCAAGTGTGTAGATCTCAGGCAAAACATCATATTTGGTCTCTACCTCCTCTTTTCCGAGCAAGGCTTTAAAACCGGAGCTAAAAATCTCCAGCTGTTTCTCAATATGCCTGGGTCTGAAAGAATAAAGCCAGTACATGATTTTTTTTTTCACCCACTGAAAAGAAAAAAAAAAAAAAAAATTCTAAAAATTTTGCATGAGAAGCATAAGCTCTGTTATTCATAGAGCTCCAAGCAAAACCCTACTATGAAGAATCTCCCACTGTCAGTCGATGGGAATTCTGCAAGATTAAAGCAAGAAGGATTTAGCACTGAACCTCACTGCCAAGGTATTGTTTTCCCCTCTCTTACTCCTAAAAAATGGTCATGCTACCAAAATTCTTATTTTATTGCATTTTTGATAAAATTTTTGAACGTACCATATTAGTAACTTCGTTTCAGGTAAATAGGAAAATCCAGTTTGTTAAACAAGGACATCTTAGATGCCTAACTTCATAAAAATAGCAACAGAAAGGAATTTCTCTGTCTCCCTTTAATGTTGCAGCTATCTGTGTGTCTCCCTGAACAGGTGATCAATACCTAAAGCAAAATATGAGCTTAAATTTTCTTCCCTTTCTCATTTTGTTTTCTGTTGAGAATTCTGAATCCCACATTATTTCTCACTAGTTGAGTGAATAAGAAGTTCATTTTAAAAATAAATAAGGTTGAAAAGTCCAACCTAACACAGTCATAAATGTTGAATAATTTCATTTCAATGCATACCTACTTTTTTACTTTAGAACTGAAAAAGAAAATAAAAACCCTCTTGATTTTCTCACAGATGAACAAGTATCACGGCTGCTTAGGAACAGTTACCCACATCTTTGAAAATAGTATTTTCCATGCACTTTGTGAACCATTAAAATGATCTAATTTATGAACTGAAAGGATTGCTACTCAGAGAGCTCAGTCCCTGTGCTCTTTGCAGTGCCAGAACACTCAAAATTACCTGGTGACTAAAGTCTCACAGCAACAGCTGATATTTCATTTAACTTTTTTTCACTAAAAGAGCTAACTCTGCAATCACCCATGCCATGCTGAAGTAATTCTTTTTTTCCCCAATACCAAAACCTGAGCCTCCAAAATGATGTGTCTGGCACTTTAGGAATTACACCTTGAAGTTGGACAATCTATTGGGAGTATCAAGTCCATGGCAATGAGTATGAACAACCTGGTAGTAGAGGCAGCTAACACCCACTGTTCCCTTTCATAGTAACATGTGTGAAAACAAGAAAAATAACCCAGAAAAAAAAAAAAAAAAAAAGTTCTTTATTTAAAGCTCTAGGCAAAGCCTGCTGATACTAGAAACAGTTTGAGTTTTTCCCATCCATAAATCTGAGACCAGAATCTACTTTAATCTTCCTCAGCCATCCCTGTTTGAAGGCAGCATCAAACACTGAGTGTGTTTATGAGAGCAGAACAAGGTAGGACTCCCTGCTTGGGGAGCACACTTGCTTCATTTTAATTAAGGAATACCTTGCCCAGCTTCCTCAGGCTAATACAAGTCTAATTGAAGTCAATACTAAATCCAATACCTTGCCATATGTGCAGTCTAAATTCACATCCTAAGCCCACCTCAAGCAGGTGAGAGTACTGCACACAGGCCTGATGGAGCTTGCAGAGGGACAGAAGCAGCTCACATCCCCTGAGATGACCAGAACCAGCACCAGCAGGCTGCTGGAAACTGAAAACAGCAAGGGAAGATACAGAGCCAGGTGCAGTCAGTGAGCTCAATATGCATCCTTCTGAAAGAGATGGGTGTCGCAGACAACTTCTATGAAAAAATCCTTTCTTTAGGATTTTCCCTCCTGAGAAGCTGAGAGGCTCAGGAACAAAATGTAAACATTGATTATCTGCTGCTGTGGAATGCAACAGGTGCATCTGGGATTGGTCTCATAGAGTTGTTTCTAATTAATGGCCAATCACAGTCAGCTAGCTTAGACTCTCTGTCCGAGACAGAAACCTCTGTTATCATTCTTTCCTATTCTATTCTTAGCTAGCCTTCTGATGAAACCTTTTCTTCTATTCTTTTAGTATAGTTTTAATGTAATATATATCATAAAATAATAAATCAAGCCTTCTGAAACATGGAGTCAGATCCTCGTCTCTTCCCCAGTCCAAGAACCCCTGTGAACACGGTCACAGATGGGTAATTCAAATTATTCCCCTGGGGATACAGTGATGCCAGTGCTTAGCCTTCATTGTTCTTTCTCCAACACCCATTTCACAAAAATCCCAAGTGCCCAAGTCACCACCCACTGCTGCCTCTGGGCTTCTGGACAGGGAGAGGTTCATTCCCAACTAACAAACAACAACCAAACCCAAACAGTATATCAATAATTACCAAAGCCCTCCCTTTCAAAGCAAAAAGGCACAAGGGAGAGGAGAAATCATCGATTAAGGATGAAAAGCACCAAAAGTTAAAGGTTTAACCCCCTTGTGAAGAGAGCTGCTCACTGAAGGAGCTCCTTTCAGTGCTCCAGGCAGGCAGCTGAGACATAAAGCTGAGATGCAGGTCCAAATCCCCATGGGTTACAAATTGTCAGCCCTAGAATCTAATTCCAATTTAACAGTAGTTTTAGCATTACAAGAGATTGTCATCCTCACTCCTCAATAGCTTTAACCTCTGGAGCTTTCAAAGGAATAGACAGTGAATTGAATTCATTATTAGCCTCCCACCTTGGAGACCTTGGTACAAAGGGAAGAACCAATAGCTCAAGAGGTATCTACTGATACCACTAGACTACTTTTGGTCCCTAGTGTGTTCTAATCCCCCTCACAAACTCTCCAGCCTTCCTTACTCTTATCTTGCTGTATTTACCTCGCCCTCCATCCCATTTAAAGTGAAAATTCAAGCGGTCAGGAACATCTGACATCTAATCCTCCTTGTGTTGGATGCTCATGTACGTCAGCAATGCTGGAGCAATGTCAGCTGCAGAAAGCAGCTCTACCAGTTAAAGATGACCATAAGCCCAACCCAGACTTGAGCAGTGATGAACATAAGGGTTGAAATCTGAAAAGTGAACCAGACAAGAATCTTGCAGTAAAAACTATTTCACTAGCAGCCTGCATCAAACACCTCAAGATTTCTTAAGCAGAAGACAAAGCAGAGAAAGAGGATTTCTAAATATGAGATTTTCTTGTTCTGTCTCACACATGGCTCCCACAGCAGCTGTCACCAGGGTGCTGGTCAAAGGCCAGGTGAAGGAGCAGAGAGATAATGGCCAGCCCCTGGTGTCCTAACAAAGGCTCACAGCCGGGTGCAGACATGCCTTAATAATGTCTGTGTCAATTATGCCAGGAAAACTGCCCGAGCTGCTAAAAGGGTTGTGGCACACATGCCCTATGCAAGCCTCAGAAATGGTTCTGAATGTGGAGCTACAGAGGAGCACTTCCAATTCCCCAAGGCTTTTGTAGGGGCTGATAACTCTTGCCCTCGGCAATTCACACCTCGAAACTTCTCCAGACCTCTGTAGTCTATTCAGGAGCTAAATGTACCCAGGGAACAAACATGCAAAATATCAGTCTCTTTTCAGAGATAACAGCCTGGACTGCTTTGATATGAACAGCATAGAGATCAGTTGTGGAGAATATAAAAGAATTTAATTCAACAAGAGCACTCTCTATTAGAATGTTTTCATTACTTCTACCTTTTAGGCAATCTATCATCAACAAGCCAAAAAGAGAAACAGCAACAGAAAAGAACCATTTAAAATGAAACCTAAACCCTGTGTACTGCATATCTATATATGGATATTTGATATTAATATAGACCTATCAAACTTGTATTAATCAGAGGTCATTGAACAACAATTCAACAGACAATTTGAATAAATATAATGACTATTATTACAGATCCTTGCTAACTTTAATAAAGAAATTTTGCACCATTAAAATTCAGATTCAGTATATAGATATTAGGCATCTAGTCAAGAAAAGAACATAAAAATTCCAGGAGCTTCATGTTGACTTACTGTAAAAACAATCAACCATTCCAAAATCCACAGATTTCTGTTTCCATGTACAGCTTGTTTCCTGCAAATAATTATGTACCAATGCATTCAGCTGCACTCTTAATAGAGGTTCCAAAAGGAACAGGAAATAGGCAAAAAAGGAAGAATCATGTTTGTCATAAACTTCTTTCTTTCCTTAAAGCCACATTTCAGACACACATGTAAAACTAGATTCAAATAATATTATCAACTCTTATAAAAAGCTGGAAGCAAGGCTCTCTCAAATCCACCTAACATATTGACAACAGCTATTGCTGGATAGGTCACTCAATTCACAGGACTTTTCAACCCCATTTAAATTTTCAGAGGGGAAGAAAACAAAAAACCATCAAAGCCTCCCGTATTTAGCATATAGACCTTTTTGCCACTTCAAGCTGAAGACCTTTTCAAAAATGCACTGTCAGCAGCACAGCTTTTAAGGGTAAAATGGGGACTTGAAAGTCGGTATCCCACTGTGTATTCCACCACTCTGCTGCCTGTGGAGTGTGAAAAAAAGGGCAAGGATGGTTCCTAAAGTCTCAAACACTCTCTTACAATGACTTTTATCCCTTTGAAGACAGAAGGAAATGCAGCTAATGTGTTTACAAATAGGCTGGAACCTGCCACTCCTTAAGGGAAACTCACAAAGGACAAAAAAGCCTCCTGGAATCTCATTATGTTATTTAAAGGGACATTTCTGGGGCCAGCAGTTCCCTCAGCTTGACCTCTCCTTTTAATTTCACCTCTTTAAAAAGTTAATGCACTTTCTCAGATTCTTGCAATGATTCATGACATCTGTCTCAAAATTAAAACAAATTAAAGTAACCCTGATCTATGAAAATAACAGAGGGAAGCCTGTCTGTGACAAGTTACAAATCCATCCTTAACCTTCATCTTCAGGGGGGGAAATGTTGATAATTCAGCTGACAATATATTCATCACTTTGCACCCTCATCAATACAGTCATTCATAAAAGCCAATTAAGCAACATGGAAATAAAACCCAGCAGTCCCAAACGAGCAGCTCTGAAAGAGGCCAATATGCACAAGTAATAGATGACAAAATACCCTGTGAAGATAGTGACTGTAAATGTAATCCTCCACCCTAAAAAAATTAACATTAGAGTGTGAAAGACTGCAAATAAGCAGCATACAGGACCCAGCAAGTTTGTTCAAGAAACACTGCAGAAATAAAGAGGAGCAGCACAGAAATAGAACCTCAGAAACAAATATAATTTCATATTTTCATGTACCCCGCTGAATGGGGTGTACAATCACTGCTTCAATAAAAGGCCAACAAAGTATTTGGCTATCTGCTTTTTAATTCCTGGTTATCTCTTTGAGGGCATAAAATCGATACAGTAACTCTTTTTTTTCCCCCAATCTTCTCTGATTTATTAATTTCTTATTTTTCAACACAAGTGTTTACTTAATTCTGGATTCTCCAGATGCTCTATAGACTCTCAATAGGACCATTCCAATCATGACAGTGACAAAGAAGTTTTTCCCATAACTCTACTGTTTTAAGACTCATATTCTGGCAATATTAAAACCCACAACTAAATTACTACATTTTAAACAGTACATCAGACTCCTCAGCATAAATTTTTTCCTTTTATCTAATCTAGTAGCAGAATGATTAGTGGTAAGATGCCTGAGTAACTGAAAACATCTCTGTGGGAAGTTGTATATCCTTCATTTCATACTTTATGCAATGCAGTTCCTCATAAAGTCTAATTCTTGCCAAAAATATGTTTTCTACACCTCATTTTACCTATGACCATTCCAGCAGTAAATAATATCTAGACAGTAAATAATATCAGGATGCTTCAGTGTAACACATCCAAATCTGGTTTGTCTAGCAATAAACAAAGGTAGCTCAATGTGTCATTTGTGGCTGAAATTAAAGATTACAGAACTTGCAATGTGCTTTTGGGCAATAGAGCTGGAGCCACGTGGTATCAGCAAATAAAATTTATGAGAAATCACACTTTTCCATCACTCTAGTTGTTGCTAAGCCCCCACTCATCCCCATTATTTAGATATGAAATTTCTCATTTCTAATCCTACGCTGCCTGTAACAAATGCAGCTAAATCTGAAGCCACCTGTACATGTGAATCAAGTATACTCCTGAAGTCAATGATTTTAGTGGAATTTGAGCACTTCCATCTCATTAATGCACAGAAATGACAGCACAAAGGGAAAAAAAAAAACAGGTAAAAAAAAACCATA
This sequence comes from Passerina amoena, assembly GCA_013401095.1. Lineage (NCBI taxonomy): Eukaryota > Metazoa > Chordata > Aves > Passeriformes > Cardinalidae > Passerina > Passerina amoena. Next base: position 1,019,282 of record WBNP01000602.1, read on the forward strand.
TCTCACCTATAGTATCATGTTATTGGGAAAAGAATGACAAGCAAGGGCAATGCTGCCTTGGCCTGGAATATTTATAGGGCAATTAACTAATTCTGAAATTCATAAACATTGGAACATCCATGCTTAAGATATTAACAAAAATGTCATGCAACCACACAGGCTCAAAATGAAATATTCTCTCAAGAAACAAAGAAAAAAATAAGTTTGTTTTTTTTTTAAATCCCCCTATTACTCAGATCCAAATTGTGTGTTGGAATGCAATCTCAAGGAATAGTTTCCTGCCAACACAATTTGAACAACAAGAACTCTCACATCAAGGCAGAAAGGTGACAAGATCCAGATTTGTCCTTATTCTGAGAGGCAATGGCAGCACTCAGAATTCCTAACTCTTAGCACTGACTTTCAACCAGTTATTTAGCTCTGAATTTTCCTCCACTAAAGGTATTTTTTGACAGCTTCAAACTGATTGTAGTAGTAGTTCAATAGACTCCCAAAGGTGAATTTAGTAGTGTGGTCTAGTTGTAAATTCATCTGCCTTTGCTTCCTGCATGATCTGAGGTTAAAACCTGATACAACATGATTTGAGAAGACAAATCTCTATTACCATTAAGAGCATTGTGAAGAACTAAACTGCACACATTTATTTATGGTATTTTTTTATAAAAACAGCTCTTCTGGGTTTTCAACATTTACTGCTCAGGGTAGACCAAAAAAATGTTACTCCTTAAAACACAGAAAGCACACCAATTAAAAGAAAAAAAAAAGTTGATCCATTAAGGACATTCCAAACAAGAAATTCCAAACAAAATAAGCTTCAGTATCTAGTCTGCATCAATAATGCAGTGGTTTTTATCATTCATCTTTGCTGGAGGGGACAAAAATTTGGGTGATTTTCAATTTTGCAACAGGGTCAGTCACTCCTGACTAACACTGGGGCAGGTACATCTCCCTAAGTTTGTTCTAATTAATGAGTTTCTATATAAGGTGTAAAAATCTACAGCTCCCCCAAAAAATACACATCTCAGAGGGAAGTTCCATAAGATGATGAGCTGACTTCCTCCTGGATGAAGCTCATTTCACCACACCCCTCTCACTCTTGTCCCTCCATGCATCATCCCAAAGCTGAAATCAGCTTTGACATGGCTCACAATATTTATGGACTCAGTTCAGCTCACTAAATCAGCAGAAAACTATTCACAGAGTTTTTTTTCCTTTAGGAGAGTATTTCACATTTTTTATTAGAGTTGTTACAAGCTAAAGATAATTTCTTGCACTGTCTTTCATTATGTTCAGAGTCGCTTCAATCTCTGAAGAATAACTTAGCAGAGAACATTAAATTATATATTTTGACTATTATTTTGAGCAAAGGATTTTTGCCTCAATTCTGTTAACTTCTGCATATGACAAATCTGTATTGCACTTTAAATACCAACCTTTAAATACCAGTAACACTTCCGTGTGTGAACCTCTCATACGTTGATACCAAAAGACTAAGGGAAGTCAGAAATAATCATCACAAAATTAAGATGGCATGGCCAGATGAGATGAGCCCTTTTCCTGCTGGGAAAGGGTCAGAGGAGCAAAAGACACCAAGAAGGCATGAGGAAAGCTGGGACTTGCTTCATCATTGAGTCCTTGGGACTGGCCACCTTGAGCTTCCAAGCTCCAGAATCATCAATCTTAGCACCAGTTCAGTGGTATTGCATATCACAGCTAAATTGGGATAAGTTCTGTAAGGGACTGATTGTTATGGGTGTGCAGGGATCATTTCTGTCAGGTGAAGAACTGATCTGTGGCCGTGTGCGCTGCCAACCCAGTAAAGAGTCAAGTGGGAAGTGTAAAACTCCCCTGCTCTCTCTTCCAAACCCTCCTGTCACAGCAATTCCTGATTCCCAGCTGACACACGGGCTTACACATATTCAGGTGTGACAGAAGAGACTCCAGCAGTCAAATTCTGCCTGCTTTTGCTTAGAAAAACCTTCAGTGATGTGTGCAGTGGCACCACAGCATCCCTCCAGCCCCTGCTCTGCCTGCACAAAGCTCACATGAAAGCACAGAGGCAGCTACAAGCCAGGGCAACCACTCTGCAGCTGGAAAGAAGGCAGCAAACAAAGTATAAATCTGACAGGGTGAGACTTGACAAGTCTGCATTTGTCTGTTCCAAACAACAGCCTTTGCAATTCTAAGGGAAAGCTCCAGCAACCTCCAGTGTGACAAAGAGTGCCTCACCTGTAACATTCTCTCATGTACAGTCTTTGTGTTTCTTCATCCTTGAGGATGTGGAACAATTACTTTATATATACACACACCTCTATATGTAGGTATTTTAACCACCCATTAAACAAGATAGCTTTGTATAGCAATAATTTCTGTATTTGGACTGGAAGAGATGCAACCTTCAAAACTCCCCCTGAGTTCATAAGGCCATGGGCTCAAGGCTGGAGCTTCCTAAAATTCTTTCTGCTGTTATTAGATGCCATTAAATCTGCTGCCCACATAAGTACATTGTCTCATTATTCAGGCTCAGTATTCTGATGTGCCTTATAAACCCTGCAGTACCCCTCAGTAATGGCTGCAGAGCAACCGTGGTAACACACAAATAAAATATGAAAGAAGAAATATTTTTATTTTCATCCTTATATTAAAGTCAAATTAACCTGAATATCATTCTGGTTTATAGGTTAATAAAATACAAGAGAAGTTAATTATTAGCAAAAAATAAATATTTATGATGCAGGCACAATGATAACAGCAACAAATGATAAAGCCTCTTAGTGGAAGTACTTGCCCTAAAGGGTAAGAGACATGCCAACCTAATAACTTCACCAGTGGTTATGAAAAATTTGCACATTGCCTGACAGCCTAAGGTAAAGTCTTATGGTAGCTCTTCAAGTGGATAAAAGGCAAAATGGAATGCAATGCAAAGTGGTACCATTTATCTAAATCAATGGAGACATTTCTTACTGCCCTGACCTTCACTGCATCTTGAGAAGCATAAAAAGCATTAAGAAACATTTTAAAAACACCCAAGGGTTTTCTTTATCTAGGTTTTCTCCCTGATCAAATAAACTGGAACTCTTTATTACAGACATTCCCCATATTTCAAGTTAATGTACATTTCTTTGCAGCATAGCCACCTAAATAAGCTGAACACTTTGTGAGGGCCCTGGCAGTCTCTCAGAAATGCCATTTTCCTCCCACGACACCCATCCCTCAGAGCAATGGCTGGGCAAGGCCCCTTTGCACTGGCACTGAGTAAAATCATCATCCTTAGGATGACCAAGGAATGGACTGAAAGGACCAGTGTTTAACACCAGTGCAAGCACTAAAGGCTGGAAAACCATGAGTGTGTGTAAAGGGATATTGTGTAGGTGATAAAGCTCACCTGCATCTGCTCCCTTACTCAAGTGCTGCTGAGAAATCACACTGCTGACAGGAGGGCATCTCTCTTACCCAAAGCAGCAGAGTCAACTCTTTGCTCCTGGCTCTTTCCTCATGAAGACTCAGATTTAAATCAGGCAGCAGCAGCAGCACTGTTCCCTAAACAGACCCTGGGCAAGTCTGGGAGCCTGTATGTCACCTTAGCACAACTGAACCCTCCTCTGTTCAATCCATTTCCAAAGGTGTTCAGCATCAGAACACATGCAGACGTGAAATACAAAGATACATTGCATTTAGAATATTTATAGGGTCTCATAGAGTATTTCTTTTTAGTCTCTCAACTCTTTGATGGTGATCCATGTCAGCCAGCTTTTCACACCAGGAGAAAATGGTAAAAGCAAACTCTGCACACAGACTGCAAAAGTATTTCACCCATAATGCTCTTTATATCTGTAGGACTTCAAGAGCACTAATAAATTAGCAAGGCTTAAGTAAATAAGACAATGATAAACCCACTTCTCCTTATCCCTGCTTATGGTAGCACACAAATTGCAATAAACTGTGGCTCCTGACTATGTGAGGTATATTCATTTCCAAAAATTATCTTCAATCTCTGTATTCTTTCCCGTAATGCAAAGCAGTCTTATTAGGCAATATTTCTAAGAGAGATGAAACACAGAATAAACAAAAGCTGGGATTTATGGGATTTTTTTTATCCATGTTCTCTCTTTTTTTAATTACACCTCACTTTTGCCATTAAAACATTCTGTTTGCATCTGAATTTGAGTATTTTCATACTTCCTTTTCCTTTTTTATATAAGTTCTCATGTTCACCTAGCTACACATGAAGCTCCATTTTATGTGTCCTTTCCCAAATTTCTCAACAAATATGTATTTGGTTTTAAGCAGGAATCTGGTCCAAAATCTAAAGTAAATTAGCCTCTTTCATATAAAAAATGCAATGAGGTGTGCAAAGCCTTTCATTTAATACCACAGGAGCGATAGTATATCACAAGTAAATTTTATCAAGTATGGGCGAGTGAATTTCAAGCTCTTTATATTCTTTCATACATAAATTATCAAACTTACCTGCACAGTTTTTAATTTTGAGCTCAAGTCACTTGAATTTATGAGTTTCTGCATAGGATTAGTAGTTTCTGCACTGCTGCTCTGTGTAATACTGGTTTTAGTTCTCTGCATTTTTTCTTTGCTATTCAGACATTTTTCCTTATTACACTTCCAAAACATCAGATTTATTTCTGAGAAATTTAAAAGACACATGTTTTTCTGTTTAAAAAGCTAACTTCAGACAGCAATTATAGTCATCACTCAGATCCTGAGTTTATTCCATAAAAGCTGACAACAGTATAGAACAGTGACAGAATAAATGCGATGACACATCGATGGCATTTATTAAAAACCATTGATCAGAGTATTGGAAATACATTGCCTTAAGCCTTGTCATGGGGATTCTTGCTTTATGTCCAAATCCAACAGCTGCTTTCAAAATTCAGGGTAAAGATCTGTGCATCTCACCTGTCTGTTTCTTTGAATTCCCTGCATCTATCCTCTATATCCAGCCCACAGAGGAGTTCTTGGGTTTTATCCTCTCCTCTCCTCAAAATTAATGCGAGCCATACAAAGCACCTGACACCTTGTAATCATTCCTTTCTATTTAAAATATCTGTAAGCCAGAACAAGTGTGAGAGTGGCTTGGCCTGGTTCCATGGCTGTGCAGGAGCAGCTCTCCACCTCTCTCTCACACATATTGCATGTTTTAAAGCTGTCTGGTGGAACAGATAAATCTGGGCAATCGCCCGGGCTGTAATGATTTCTCCTGACATTCTCAATTACCTTTTGGAGAGCCTTGAGTACAACATTTCCAGCAGTTCCCTCAACCGAGAGCATAAATTTTCTTAAACTGCAACAGACTGCTGGGCAAGATTTATTTTGCTGAGCAGTTAACTCTGGTTACACCAGCAGAAGCGGGAAGTGGAATGGCATCAAACTTCAGCAGTGGTAATTAATTTTATATTTTATTTTATTGCGAGACTTACGCTACAAACAAAGAGTAAATTCATAGAATCACAGCACAGAGGCATTTCTTTAAATTTGCTACAAATCAGCATGGAGTGCTGATGCAAGAAGGTCACCATAAATGTTATTAGGGACCTCGACAGCATTTTTGGCAAGGGGCTAGAAGATGCAGGTATGAAGGCTGTGCTCTGTTAGAACCATCTAACAACAGGCAAATTTCTATCCACATGCATACTCTTTGAATTAAATGGAAACCTGGGTGACTAGGGTGATAGGAACTTAGAGAATTTTAACCCTTGCATGTAAAATCTGACATCTTTGAAAACTCATAAACTGGCCCAATTTTTTGGGGAGGTGTGGAGAAGCATGTTTTTTGGGAGCGGGGTCTTTCATTTTTAAACCATTTCAATTTGAAAGCAGCTCTTAAAAAACCAAAACACAAATGTACAAACACCATATTTTTTTTTTCCACTCAACTAGAAAAATAGCCCAAACCACTACTCTTTAGAATGGTTCTATGTGTTAACTTGTAAAATTACATTTCTTGAATTCTATCCTAGTACCTCTGCATTCACAGAGTTGTCACCTGTATTTCTGCAAAAGACATACCTGTCCAATTCTCTTCACACAAGAGACTGGGAGTATAAGCAAGAGAAGGAGCATTATGGGTTTTTTTTTAAAGGATCAAAGTACAAAATTAACTACAGACGAACAAGAAACTCCATTGAACAGATGATGTTATAGTTTACTCAGAAAGACTGGTGAGAACGAGCATGTACGTGAACTGGCTTTTACAGAGAAAAGAGTAAACAAACATATTATATTGAGCACAAAATAGAACCCACAAAATATAAGTTGAACAAGTGAAAAACTAACATTTCAGCCACAAAAGGCCTGCCCTAAACACATTATTTCCATGAAGGGTCTTGAAAGGAAAAAAACAACAAACCCACAATGAAAACGACAAAAAAGATTTTTGTAATGGCTGATTTAGTAAGATATTCCTAAGATATTTTCTACAATCTTGATCTTTCATTAAATTCCAAACTTATAAGAGGTCTCCTTTTGAAAAGCATTTTCAGTTCCATGAAAAAGCAGCCTGAACTAGAAAGCCAGAGGGAGAAAAAAGAAAACAACAACAACAAAACACACGAGGAAACTCTACATCCAAATTAAGGATGTCCCAGTGCCAGCACCTCCAATTTAAGTCAGTCTCTGAGCACTTGGGGTGTATTACAAACAGGGCATATTGCAACAGAAAGATCAAAGGCTTGGTTTTGAAAGTTCAACCTGAAATACTTCTGCTTTGGTGTTCTCAGCTATAAAGAAAGATAACAGCATCTCCCTCCCCCAAATGAGCTCCAGGATGATACAAGCATCTATCAAGAAGTACTTGCACATCACAGTGACAAGTACTCCAGTTTTTATCACAGAAATAAAGCACACTTTGCTACACAAGATAAGCAGGTTGAGCTCTCTATTTGTACTGAAGGTATTTTTGGACCACCATGGGCCCAGTATAATTTAAAGCAGTGTCTGTAGCCTTGACTGCAAAGGCACACAGCCCAGCTGTGGCCTCAAAACATTGGATTTCTCAAGGAAACAGTTTATAGGTGCACAGGTTCCCCAGCCATGAGTGTAGAGTGAGAAAAATTACTCAAAATCAGCTGGTAGAGTTTATTTTAGCAGAGGGGTGTCATTAAGCACAGCACACAGAACAGAAGTTCCTACAACCTCTGGAATGATGACTATACAAATCTCCAAAGTGGTGCTCACGAGCAGATTTCTCTGACTCTTTTTGAAATCTTACATTATTTTACCTTTCCTGTACTTAATTCCTTCTCATTTCTCATTTTCCACAGCTCATCCCTGTTTCTCCCTCATAAAAACCACTTTATATTCTGTCTTCTTACTCCTGCTTAGCAACTGCCAGAAACCCTAAATTACTCACAGTTTTACCCACCACCTTTCCCTCAGACTCTTCTCATCTTCCTTGAGAACTGCAACTCATATTTAAATTCACTTCCAGGGTGCCAGCAGCTCCTCAGAGTTGCCAGTAATTTATTTTTCTCAGGGACTACATTCCAGCAATTGCAATGTTTTATCCAACATACAAGACAGACAACATCTGCAGGAGAGATTTTGTCCTCGTTGAAAACAGCTTGGGCCTTTTAAGACTAAACCAATAGAAGTTATCCAGTGATCTTATACAGATTATTATTGAATATTGTGACAAACTGTCCACCCAGCCTGCCCTGAGCTGCAGGAACAGAGCATTTTCCACATATTCTGCTGATTTTCTCCCTCCAGAAGAAGCAACTCGTGTCAGTGATGAACAAGGACCTGGTGGAGACCCAGCAAAGCTGGAGGCCAGCAAGCTACAAGCTGCAGTGGCAACTGCAGCCAGGGAATTTAAAATTAGAGACTGAAAACTTGGAAAAAAAAACAGAAGATGAGGGGAAAGAAGAAAGTTCTAATGCACTGTAATGGATTTTAAAAAATGTTGTAAAACATTTCTGTGCCCGTATTTTCTCTGGCAATCGTTACTCACCCTCCATTAATCTATGTTAACAGCCACAATCTCTGTCTTCAATGGCAGCAAATTATACTTGTTTTCTTTTCATTTGCTCTTTAAAAACACTTACATAAAAATAATTGTGGCACTCCCCCATGAAAGGTTTGGGTATAGAGGCTAATTGATAGATTTGTCTCAAAAAGAAATACATCTCTATTATTAAATATATTATATAATATATAAATATATTTTATATCTATCATATATATTATTATATAATATATAGTATATAAAATATATAGTATATAAAATATATATTATATAAAATATATATTATATAAAATATATAATATTATTAAATATTATTATTAAATATTGTTTTAACTGTTTAAATTTTTGAACACAGTCACATATTGCTCCCTTATTCTTCAGCTTTAAAGAAAAAGAAAAGGCCACCGAAAGAAAAAGAGCAATTTCAGCACAATTATTTTAAGGCTCATTGGCTTAAATTACAGAATTATAACCCCCACATTATAATTCATCTCTGTATGTTGTCATTGACAACGTGGCCATCACATTTTGCATTTGGCTGTTTCTGTTGTCCCACACACAACTAGTATTTGTGTGCTACTTATATGTTTTTACAAGAAAAAGTAATTTATCAAAGACTAATCCATAACAATTCCCCCAGCATTGCCCAGATTTCATTCTGGAAGGATGACATCCTCTGAGATCTTCCAGGAATAAGTGCTAAAAGGGTGATAATTTAATTAACACTTGGAATATCCAGCAAGGAAATCAGACACAATATGGTGGCCAAAAGAGATTCTTTGAATAAGGGACCACCTGGAACAGAGCAGGGGTAGCATTGCCTCCATAGATGGCATGCACATGGTAATATCAAGGCAATGCCTTATACTTTGCCTCACTTTGGTCACCTATGATTCCCAAAAAAAAGTTGAAAAGTATTCAGAGGGAAAGCAGATGGATGACTTTAAGATCCATCTTCACCAGGGCAGAAGATCTGTAGTCACTTCTTATGATCAATGATTCTAGCATAACTTGGTCACAAGCAATTGGGACAGAAAATCGAGCAGAAATTTCTGAGAGCAGGAAGCACTTGAAGGCAGTTTTAAAAAACCCCAATAGACAGAAACTGAAAGCTAGTTAAGTTCAGAAAAAGAGGTGAATGCTTTTAATAGTGAGAGGGAGTACTCAAGCTACTTTTCCAGGAATGTTCCTAATTCCTTGCATTTCACAGACCCTGAAGTGGTTTTGAATGCTGCAAGTTCGTGCCATGAGATAGAAATAAGATCCAGAAACAACTGTTTAAATTGCAAGAGAACATAATTATGCAGAGGTTGTACTATGAGGAAGGTCAAATAATGCAGGAGGTCATAATGGATTCCTAGCAGTTAGTCTTATGTACGTCTGTGAACTGGAAATATTATTCCTTGTTTTGGAGAAATTTAATGTCTGCTTGGAACAGGCTGCCCAGAGAAGCTGTGGATGTCCCTGAAAGTGTTCAAGGCCAGCTTAAGTAGAAAACCTGCTCTAGTGGGAGGTGTCCCTGCCCATGGCAGATGGAATGGAACCAGATGGTCTTTAAGGTCCCCTCCCACCCAACCATCCTGTGACTCTGTGATAGCAAAACTAGCAAGCTGCAGAACATCCCTTACTCAGCTAAAGTGCTGTTAGGTTCAATAAATACAGTAACTACAGCAATTTCTTATGAACTTCAGATTGGAAACTGCTGTGAAGCCTGCATTGCACTGCTTTCAGCTATCTTTGCATATTGATTGTTTTCCAAAATAAATTTCTCCACACCCATGGCAACCTCTGAGATTTCTTTAGGCAGAGTGATTGCCAGTGTATGGCAATGTCTTAAACGTTGTTTCCATTCCTTTAGGGCAGTCTTCCTCTGACAGAAAAAAAATTCCATTTACTCCTACCAAAGCAATTGGCCTCATTTTGATTTCAGAACCTGTAAGGTTTAACTGTGTCTGTATTGAAGCTCACCTTCAGACATTATTATCTACTGTGTATTTGTACATCACTCAGCAGAGGAAGACTCTCACCTAAGTAGATATCACTGCAAAAAACACACATGAGAAGACAGTGGCTAAGATGAAAATATCAAAGCCAGGCTCTTCCAATCTGTTTTAAACTGCTGACCTGAATTTTTTAAACTACTTCAAATTTGCTAATATTCTCACAAGAGACCAAATTCAAACACTACAGTTCTTAAGTACACCAAATGTCACTGATCAGTCAGCTGCATTAAAATGAAACACTGTAAACCTCACTGGTGCAAACATAACCTTGAATCCTAATTTTCAATTCAACACAAAACAAAAATAAACTGGATTTTTATTCTTAAATACCAGAGAGCCAGATTTGTTTGTTTGCGAGGCAGACACTGGGATTTTCCATTTACAAAAAGTGAAAATCCTTCAAAATAAAGGACCACATGAAAATGCAGACAAAACCATTTTTGCAGAAGACAAAAATGGAACCCTGGAGCCCTGGAAGTGTTGCTTTGTACATAATATTGCCTTTTCCATCATTCAAAAATGCAGAAGGGACAAGGGATTCCAGACTGCACCCAGGTTAACATCCCTGTCCTGATCTCCTCAGCCATGCTGGAGGACTTCCAGGAATAGAGAGGCATCTCTCTCAGAAGCACAGCAGTCATCTTTTACAGCTTGGGCCTCTGCACACCACTGCCACACATAATAAATCCAGCTAAAACAGAGTCCAAGATAAGCCACATTAAGAACTGTTCATTGAGCTAATATAATCTACACCGTGGCCAATGAGTGTGGAAGGCTATTTAAGCATCAAGTCCATGAGTGCCTTGCTGAGTGCCTGCAAGCTCTCAGATGAATAGAAGTAGAGTTCAATTTTTCTGTGAGATTTTTAACATCAAATTGCCTGGTATTGGATTTTGAATGCTTCAGACTCTTTACGTTTATGAATTTTTTATAAATGTTACTTAATATGCAAGTGCTATGAGATTGTACATTAGCTGGAGAAACAGCGTGATTTCTGACAGATATGAGCAATTTTCCTGTGCTCAGACAAACTGAAATACAGAGCCAGTCTCCTAGCATATGGCTGAACCTCAGCCCTCATGTAACACAGATCTCTTTGCCCAGCAGAATCACATCCTTCCACCACCAGCATCCCATCCATCCTGACAGTTTCTGATTCACAGAACCAGGGTAGATAGAGTTGGAAGAGACCTCTGAAGGTCACTGGGTTCAAACCCCTGCAATAATCTGGGACATCTTCACCTAAATCAGGTGCCTCAGAGCAAATGGTGCTGTCCAGCAACAAATGTTGAGGTCCAGCTCTGATGTCTCCAGGGATCGGAACCTTCTGTGTCTTCTCTGTTCCCCTTGTGCTCTGCTCTGTTTGTGCTAATCTCACCACCACACAGCACAGTTGTCATGTTTACCAGACTTAAATTTCACTGTGACAAATACAATACTCCTTGTTTTAAACCTATCCTGCCTTCAAATAATGGAGAATGAAGATGCAGGACAAAAAAAAAAAAAGAAGTTATGTCTTAAGAACATAAAAAAAAGGTAAACACTGAGCCTAAGGATGAACAGAAACTCACACAAAGAAATGACAGAAAAGAAAGGACCTGCACCCTAATTTCAACATCCTGATACAGCCTTCCCAAAGGCAAAAAAAAAAAAGTAAATGCCCTGATTGGAAATTTTCTGCTTTGTGCTCTGGATAACTCACATATCTTCCAAGGAGCAGAGGAAAACACAGTGGAGAGAATTCAGCATGAGTTTCAGCAGAAGGTTAAAGGTCTTTGGCCTTTGTAGCAGAACATGCTGCAAAGCAGCCAGGATAATTATGGAGGAGGGAAGGGAGCAAAGATTCCTCCTTTCTAGGTCACTGAAGGATGCAGCATCCCCAGGGCAGAGACAGATTTTGCAGGCATTGAGTAGAAAAGAGGAGTGTTTGCAAAGAGGCAGATCCTGCAATGCACCTAATCCATGTCTTCAAAATTCCTTTGAACACAAACACAAAAGGGTGGCTGCCCTGAGGGTGATGCACACAGTGACATGTGCAGGAAATGCTGATTTTGGTGCTAAGAGGGTTCTGCAACATCAGGTAATGACAGCTGAATTTAGGCACCACTTTTTTTGGTGTGTGTGGTCCTCACTGAAAATGCCCACTGAAATCTAGTGCCAGCAAAAAGTCAAAATAAATGAATGAAATTAAATAAATTGGCAGGCAGAGCCATGACCTGTATGCACTGGACAGGTGACAAACATTGCTATTTTAAAATTACTGTTATTATTGAGCAAGCCTACATAAAATAATGATAATAAAAAGTCACTCCTTGCAAGATTCATCTACTACCATCATGTTCTCTCTAGAGAGTGATAAGCCTTCTGCAAAATGAGCATCTCTGCACTTTGATATCTTCTCTGCCTCTATGCCTTTCCATAAAGCCATGCTGTTTCCTAAGAATGGTAGGTTTTGGATAGCACTTCCTAACATTTAGAAGAATCCTTCTCCTATGAAGCTTTACCATGAGTTGCTGTTCTTAATCCTTTTTTTTATTTCCCCTTCTCATGCTTTTCCATATCCATTATAGGCACTTAAAACAATGAACCTATAACCAACAGCTCCAGGGCATTGCTGTACTTTGCTCTTAGACTGGAGATAAAATCATATAGCCGAGGGAAAAAATAAATATTACCCAACAGTTACAATTTTTAGGCATTTTTTTGTGGAATTTCTCTTTTGGATGGAAGAACCAACACCTACTTCTTTCTCCCTAAGCTGCCTCCTCTAAGAACTTACCCTCTTGAAGAGATCTCAATACCAAGATCAAAGGAAGTTGCTACTCTGCCTCATCAGAGGGCATTTCCATTCTTGCCCAAATGAATCCTTGATTTCCTTCAAGATTACAGAAATCTAAAGATCTGGGGGAGCAATTTCTGCAATCCTTGCTGTGGTGAATATGGTTCCTCCAAAAGTCAAGTCAGGCAGTTTATGCTTTGTCTCTGCTGCCTCTGTGTCTTTGACATTGCAAGAATGGCATGTTCTGATTGATCTATCTCTTCATACTACTGCTCTGAACCAAACCATTCTTGTTTCCAAGATCTGGGAGTATTAACTGACCTTTCTAATAATTCATTTTTTCAAGTTACAAGCTTTATGCTGGGCTTTTTCATTAGTAACATGGAGGCAAGCAGCCTCACAAAGGCAAGAAAATTTGTGTTGTGATCCATTTCTCACATAGGCTGCTCTCGTGGATCCCCACTGGAAAATACTACTGTCACCAGAATTGTATAGCAAATAAAACATTGAGTTTACCAGCAGAGTCAAAAAAAAACTTGTGGCACAGCAGAATTAAAGATTAAAAATACATGCATATGTATTTGAAAGCAACAAAAATCCAGTGTTGGCTAAAGGCCAAATTTTGCTTTTACATACTTGCTACCTGTCACTGAATAAAGACCAAGATCTTTAAGATGGTTTGTTTTCTAAAAAAGGTAAAAGGCACAAAAAATAAATCAATATTTTTTTTAACATTAGGAAAGTTAGAGAAGCTAGACAAGCTTGAGAGTTTTTGCTATTACTAAAGGGGACCACAGGATTAAAAACTAGATTTTCCCTGATAATAGAAAGGAAAGGATGTGCACCTGAATTCCAACTTCCTGATGCAGCCTTTCCAAAGAGAATAAAAAAGTAAATGCCCTGATTGGAAACTTTCCATTCTGCTCTGGGCTCTGGATAACCCAGATATCTTCCAAAGAGCAGAGGAAAACACAGTGAAGAAAATTTAGAAATTCTTTAAACTCGAAGTTAAAGAAATTGAAGCTCACATACACTGTTAAACTCTGAGTGTCCACCAATACCTATCTGAAAGTGAACTGAGGAGAATTTTTTTAGGCTCTTGGTATGAAAACTAGCAAGAGGAAATACATTGGGTGATGGCACTCATCCAGGAAATTTTAAGTGAGCTGCTGTCTTTCTTCTGATGGATAAAGCTTCCAAACAACAATTCTTCTTCACCAAATGTGACTGTGAGTAGAAAAATTGCTTATGTTTGGGATAATATGTGGCCAAAGTATGATTTTATCTTTGAAATTTTTTTCCTAGCTCTGAAATGATTCCATGATAATCTCAACTAACTCCAATGACTGGATCATCTTCCCTCTGTTCCTCAGGTATCTGCCAAAAATCCTTGCTTCATGGTGCTCACAGGCTTGCTGGCAGCAATTGGATCACTCTCTAGCTGATCTGTTCACAGCTATGGAACTCCCTTTGAGTTCTTGCCCTATTCCTACAGCATTGCTGTTTCTCGGGTCTTTCCCCCTGAAATGCTCCAGTTGCATTCTCCAGCACAATCCTTCATCTTTTCATCTCTACAATTAAAATGGGAAGCAAAATAGGTCAGCTGTTCACATAATCATGGCTATTTAAAGCTTGTCAATCTCTCTCCTATAGACCTGCCTTATTTTCCTGCATGCAGCTCACTTCAATGGAATATTACCTGTCAAACCATAGCTTTACAGTATTTTTTTTTAATTCCCTTTGTTAAAGGAACTTGGGAATTCAGCTTTTTGTTTTGTTTTAATTACATCTAAAATTTTCATCCATCATTCATCATCACCTGAATCTGTTTTTCTTTTATGAAAAGTGATTGCATAAAAGAATTGCAACAATACAACCCTGCGGGCTTGAGTTTTACTTGCATAAAATTATTGATAGGAACAGTGTAACATGTCCTTCTGATAAAACATGGGTTTTTTTTCAGAATGTGTGCTTAATCATTTATTAGTAATGATAAAAACAGCCAGGAGCTGTATTTTTTATGCCTCTGTGTAAAGAACGAACTGCCTCGAGGCTAAACATCTCCTACAAAATGTCTTCCCCTCTGGAAAGTGGCAACATCTTCATGCTAATGATTAAAAAATATTCCCTGGATCTATTTTTGAATTTATTTGAAGAAAAACCTTTTTGCCCTCTTTTTTTTTTTTTTTTTAATTTGCACATTATCACAATTCATTCATAAAGAAAACGCCTGAAATGAATCGAGCGTGTTATAAATCTCATCAGTGTGAAACATTGCAGAACTAACTCCTACAATGTTTAAGGAATTTGCCATTATTTGAGGTAAAAAGTGTCAAAGTGTTGCATATAATGGCAGGATGGAACATGGATCCAAGGAATTACAGGTTTTTAGCCATTCTTTGAACTGCTGCCTTTCACAAATCCAAAGAGAGGAGGAAAATCAATCTTCTGTCAAACATATAATGTGAATTCCTACCTAATCTCTCCAATTTGTAAACCCAGCAGCTTAGTGAAGTTCTCCCACATCAAGAAAAGATGATACTGGCTCACATGTTCCTCAGAAAATGTCTGGAGATATGAGGTGTTACCTTGAGCTTTTTTTACAGCTAGCCAACCTTATGCACCTTCTCTTTTGAAATCATATTTTAAGTTAATATTCCTAGTTTAGTATTTCTCCTGGATTTCTAATTAATATATTCACAAAGTTTATATGGGTTGCTGTTATAATGCAGCAGATTAGGACTGTACAGACTCCCATTTATCACCATGTTTTTATCATCTGCAGTTGACAGCAGAAGAGTAAAATATAACTATCACCACTGCACTGAGATCAAATCTCACAGCCTGCTTTGCTCAAGTTTCAGTATTACCTCATTTTCTTTCGAAATAGTAGTTGTTACAACAGATTCTAAGAAATCCACCTCATAAACTATCTGCTCAGAGAGGAAAATATCACCTCCTGACAGCTCTAAACATTCCTGCACTGAATGGGTGCTCTGGCTGACTGTTGAAACCAAGGATGATATAACAAACTCCACAAAATATCAATTAACAATTAATTATTGATGAGGATGTCGGCCAGTTCCCAAACACAGACTCAACCTCAGCACAGTAAGGGCTTCCCCAAGCCATCATGTAAATCAACAGAAAGATGTTTCCTTGTAGGAATAACTCATTTATAGAACCACTGTGCCTTGGTTTAGGGAAAATTTGGGAGAGAACCTTTGAAGGGGTTTTTTTAGAGAGCAGATTTTGTGACTGTTCCATATTACAGAATATAAACTTGTATTCTGCTGTTTCCAGAAATCATTAGACAAATGAAGGCTGGAGCCAGAGCAGTCAGTCCTGTGGCATCAGCATTCTCCAGCAGAGCTCTGTCCTGCCTGGAAGTTTCTGTTCAGGTCTAATTCTACTTATCAGCTTTGCAAAGGCCTTTGGAGAGTTGCAGGAAAAGAGCACAACACTAGAACTGTTACTGTTATTCAACCCTATCAACCTTTTCTCTGAAAAAGAAGAAAGAAGGACATTTTACCTATTAACACTATAGATTCATGCACTGAAGGGAAGAACTGAATTTAGCTGGCCTCACATACTGCAACTATCATCCAAATTTGAGCAGGGGGAGAAGAAGATGATCCACAGCATGAGCAGGCATTCCTAGTCTGTTTCCCACCTATTTATAGCTAATAGTTACATTAGAAGAGCTCTATATTAAACTTATGCTCCATTCTCACTTTTCATAGCAAGGAGAGCATAAAAATTTTCTCATCATTTGTTGATACACGTTTCAAACCTGTCCTGTTTCTCAGCTCATCATCTTGAATGTCACAAGAGTGATGCTTCTGCCACCATTGTGAGCTGTTAATAAAAGGTTACTGCAAGGAAGATGAAGTTTTCCTAACTTACAGCATCTGTCACTTTGAAGAGTCAAGGGCAAAAATACTGTTAGCAAATTTATTCTTGTAAACATTTGTACAAGACTCTAAACTACAGTAGCCTTAAAAACAAAACATAATTTTAAGCACCTACTTATTCCCTAGGATGCATATTCTACACTCTTTGTTGTATGCAATCAAATAAATCTATTTACCTATTTAATAGGCCAAATATTATAATATCAAACAGATCAGAGCAATAAAATCACTACTTATTTACAAAACTTCTGTTCTTTGGGACAAACCTGGCTGTATTTCGGTATCTAAATATACATGCTAAGAATACTGCATTATTTATAGCCAAAAGAGGAGGAAATTCAGGTAATGGTATTAATTTTTAACAGGCAGGTTTTATTTACTGTTGTTTTATACATTCTGTATACCCTAGCACTATCTAACATCTTCCAAGAACATATTTTTCTTAGACTTGATGGAATTATATTCTCTTAGTGGTGTTTTTCCCCCGGGACACTGAACATAAGCCAACAACTCACCCTGAACTGCTGAAGTTGAATATTACCTGAAGTGCTGCCCAAAGCCTGGCAGAAAAAACCATTTCCAAGTTTTTAAGCCTGATGCCTTGGCCAAAAGCCAATAAGGTCAGTAATCACCTGGCCTTCAAAAAACTGCTTGTAATGATACAGAAACAAGGTAGATTCATGAATGTTTCAGAGAATTTGGGCTTAGCTCGAGACCAAACTCCAGCTTCAGAGTGTGTGGGAGTTTTCCCCTAATACCACCAGGGTTTGCCTTTGAGATGTGTTGGTCCTGCACCAAGAGCATGAAAAAAACCACATCAGACCTCTGGGGTAATTCTGGGGACATGCTTTCATCTTGGCCAAAAGCAGGGTTTCTCAGCTCCCTCTGCCACTGTCTGCTTTCCAGCTACCTGCTGCAAAACCTCTGGAGATTTTAATAAGGAGAATGATAAATGAAGATACATTTCATTATAGGGCAATTCAAGACTGAAGTACTCACTTTGCAACCCCAAAACCATGAGACTGCAGTCTTAAATATTGATTTTGTATTCCTTGCCATTGAAAGAAGCAATTCTATTTTTGCTGAATGTAATAAATATGACTTTAAACAGAATAAGGCCCTTTCAGCAAGAAATTTTCCATATATCTGTTTATAAGCCTAAAATTAAAGCCGCTAAAACTGAAAAGAGGAAAAAAATAACCAAGGGGGTTTTCAAAAATTTAAAACTCTATCATGCATAAATGGAGCTCATCAGCAAAAGTAATTTCCCTGCAGAAAACACTCCATCTTTTGTTTTATGTAAGTTAGCAACATGAATATTTCATTCCTAGTGAAACTGCCGTTACCCTTTTGCATTTCGTAGCTGTGCTTGGTGTCTCAGATACATCAGCTTTTTTTTTTTTCCTCACTCTGCTGTTCAAGTCTATTGCAATTACAGGTTTGGCTGTATCTCAGTAGATAATAGAGTTTGGAATCTGATGTTAGCAGCAACTACATCCTTTGTCCCTAACATCCCCTCTAGAAAGTACATGGGAAGAAAGGAACATAAAGGACAAATGACTGCACAGAGGATAATTATTCTCAAGATAGCAATCATGATTTGGAAGGTATGTCAGGTATCATTGTCCTCAAGTAGTTTAGGTTTTGCTCAAAGCTACTGTCAACTTTGGCAAAATTTTACAATTAAACAAAATTTTACAATTAAACTGCATATCCGCATTAAAACAATGGCCAAAATAAATACAGAACCTAATTTAGCTGTGAAATTTATTTCAACTCCAGGACACAAACAATAAAAAGAATCAGTACAATGGGTAACACTGTATTGCTGACAGCTCTTTCACAAAACTGTGACCA
Source organism: Passerina amoena (assembly GCA_013401095.1). NCBI lineage: Eukaryota > Metazoa > Chordata > Aves > Passeriformes > Cardinalidae > Passerina > Passerina amoena. Next base: position 1,037,819 of record WBNP01000602.1, read on the forward strand.
AAACAGGCTGCACAAGAACACAGACCCCTTACAAGCTTGCATTTTAAATGAGTTTAATCTCAAGAAGCTTAAAAGTAAGTTTTTCGATCAAGATAAAAAGATGAAGATAGACTATTTGACCTAGATGCAGATCCATTACCATTGCAAATTCTCTTCTTTGAGGGCAATTGTAGTCTTAATTTTGTTGCTTGGCAGGTCACAGTCTGAGTGCCTGATTTTCTCATTTAGGGCTGTTGAGGTTTGTCAGTCATTTTACAAGATTTTTTTCCCAGGATCGCACATATCTGGAAAACAGCTGTCTCATGTACCCTGTAAACAGGAATATATTTTCTTCTTTAAATGCTTTTTGAACTGTGGGGAGTGAGCAGGCCTGGCTACAGAGGCAAAATGGCCAAGGGTGACCTAATTTGAATCACTCAGGAAACCACACAGGAAGAGCCCACAGGATAAAAATCACTCTATAACTGTAATGCCACAAGCCAGAAATGAAAAGATTTTGCCACTAGAGTTGAGAGATCAGCAGGGGGAGGTTGATGTTCCAGAACACCTGTGTCTAATCATGCACAGAGAAAACAAACAGCCACTGCCCAGCAAAAGTCATCTGGTAACAAGAAGCATGTGAAACACGACTCTGAGATCCCTGGTGAAGGTTTCTCTGCTGCTGGACTTTGATAGGCAAGATACATTCCAAATTGCTTTTCACTTTATTTTGGCCATCTCCTTTTTTTTCCTTTATCCTCTATATAAAGTTTTCAAAATCGTTTATTCTGAGCATGAAAGCATTTGCATAGACAAGGACTCGCAATAAACACATCAGGGCAAGAGCACCCCGGGCTTAGAAAGCTTAAAAATTGTCTCAAAGACATGCAGCAGTGTTTGTGCCTTGCTCCACAGTGTAAGGCCTACAAATACCAAAAATCTGTCATTTGTGATTTCTGGCAAAACAAGAACAGCAAAAATTCACCTTTTAACCAAAGTCATCAGTGTTAAAGGGAGAGTTTATAAAGTGGAAGCTTTAAAACCGAGTGGGGTGGGAGAATGCATGACACATACTGGAGAATTTCCTTTGGTATTCCAAGTTTAACTACTGCAGAATCATAAACTGAGTTAGAACAACTGCTCAGTTTTAGAGTGGTTTACACAAAAATTATTACCCATCCCTGTGAATCCTGCCCAGGATCAGAAAGTTTCTGATCCTCTAATGTAGCTCTGTCTTTGGCGTGACGATCAAGATGTTTGACCTACTTTGTAAATCACTGCTAAGTTTTTACTTTAATTTGTTAAAGAAATTTACTGCATACTTGCTTTATTTTACCTTATGAGGTTCTGAATCATTATGGATAAAAATATGCTGAGTTATATCTCAAATGATATTCCATGTGGACCTAAAATCATGACAGACACCGAGGGTTTTAGCTAGTCAGCCTCAAATCTCCTCAGCTTTCCCTCTCTTCATCTACTCCAATTGTCTTTAATTCTTTTGGTGTCCTTAACCTCATGGTTATGGTCATAAGGATAGAGAAATTTCCTTTATTAGAAAGGGTAGTAGTGCCATATAAATACCTCATCACCCATCATTGGAGATTTTCAAAAAGCAGTTGGCAAGAAGGGACACCATACAACAGTTGCCTTGTCCTCTATAAAAAGTTTTTATCTAACTTATTGTTACTTCCATGAAAGATGCTGAAGATATTACAGAATATAAATACTGAATGATGATCACAAAAGTTAGTTGATGACATTTATAAATTAATTAGCAAATGTCATGTAGAACAAGATATTGGAATTCCGACAGATAGCCCAAACTTCACAGGGGTCTGCTGGGTCTCCTGTATTTCAAAAATCACCAAGCCTTTTTAGGTCAACTGTCTTCCACTCTGCAGCAGAAGCTGAATTGGGACTACAAATCTAATTTTCTAATTACAGATGAAGCGAAAAAAAGAAATATTTCCCTTTTTTTTCAGTTTGGGGTGTTTTTTAAATATTAGAAGGTATCTCTTTTCAGCATAAAACCCTAGACAAATAAACAATAAACATCCAAAACTCATTCCTGCCTGAAGGTGTGTATTACCTTGCTTTTAAAGACAATCCTGTGTATAGGACAAAGTATCAGGTAACATATGCTCTTGCACAGCAGAGTGCTTTTGGAGAGAGATAATTTTCTAGTTCCTTCCTACTCTGATTTCTGTCTTTGATTATCATTTAAGAGTACAGCCCTAAATCAGTGCTATTTCCTGTGTTTTAATGTAAAACATAAGAAAAATGAATGGCATAACTCATAAACGGTGTCTTGTGCTAACACTCAAATTTGTCAGTGAAAGCAACAGAGTCTAACTTTGTTTCAAAGTGGTTACTCAACTTGTTCATTAAACCATACTTCCAAAAACAGCACCATTTTACTATCAGGCTCATATTGCTTTATCCTCTGTACCTTTCATGGCATCACATTTAACAACAAATATTTTACACAATCATTAAACTGCATTTTTCAGAATGTAGACTCAGATAGAAACTAATGCAAGGAAATTATTTTCCTAGGGAGTTGGATTGTTTCCTAATTGTTTATTATATATGTATTCTCTTGCCAGAAATCAAGATTTAAAATTCCATCTTCTTCAACACTTTAATGTTGTTTGGATCTCTGAAGCATTTATATTTAATTTCACAGCAGTGTTACAATTCAAGTGCTATATTTTAATGTCTGCAGCAGCCAATTGTTGATTTATTTTCTTTCAGGCAAAATGCAAATAAACTCTTAAGAGGTTTGCTCACAAGCCTTGTGTTTGCGTTAATACATTTGCAGTGAATAAATTAAAAGAAGTCCAGATATGACTTTTTAAGGCTCTCTTGAATTTCAAAACTCCATCTAGTTAAAAATAAATTAAAAAAAAAAAAAAAACAACACATTAGCCAGAACTTCTTGTAGAAAAAGTAACTAGAAACAAACTCAGATGAGCTTGGGTCATCCCCAGTATAGGTTTGCACCAACCACAAACTCCAAGGAAACGAGCAACTCTAGTGTCTCAGCACCCTTTTGGGCTCTCCCCTAGAAATCCACCCTTGGCTGAAGACATGGAATGAAGACATTCCTGCAAACCATATTTTCAAATTACCTCAGAGCTACCTGCCCCATGGAGCAGCCCAGAAAAGCAACATCTGCTTTTCCTTTGTCGGAGCTTTCGCCTTCCTGCTTAAAATCTCTGAAAATCCATTCCTCCCCTCCTCCTTTTGCTGTGGTCAGAGGCTGCTGTGACTGAAGCACAAGAGTTTGGGGTGGTGGACTTGAGACCAAAAGAGAGGGAGTAACCCAAATCCCCAAAGAGTAACTCCCAAAGACAGGGAGGAACCAGACCAGCTCCTCCTGAGCCAAGGAGAATGCACTTCTTCACGTTAGACTCCAGATTCATGGCTCTCTAGGCATCTAAAGACTGATCTACACTGGACAAAATCACCAAAAAACCCAAAAAAAGGAAAATTCTGCATTTTAAGGAGTCACCAAGCAGGTCAGGTTCAGGATTAGGCTACAGATTGTCCAAACTTGTTAAACCTGGCCCGTTACCATCTTGACAATCTCTTGGGGATAGTTTCCATCAGAGAAAACCACAGCTAAGGAGGATGTGAACTTTAGTTTAAAAAGCATAGATCTGTGCAAAAATAAATCTTGGAGGGGACCAAGAGTCTAAATCAGCTTTCTCAAATATCATATTTGCAATAATACTTATTTTCCAATCAACAACGCTTTGCCAAATCATCAGGATTGATTAGGATGAGCTTGGTCTTTCAAATAAAGAGATTGGAAGTTGGGAAGTTTGGGTTTTCTGACACCTGTCTCTCTCGAGCATAGCAAGAAAATTTATCTCACCCTTAAGGATATCAGCTCCTTTTTTCAATGGTGTCTTATGAGAAAATTTAATTTTTATAAGATAACCTAACACCCAAGAGCACCACGTTTCACAGAGAGATATTTTAAAACCTAGCCAAGACATCTGAAAAGTACCTTCATCAGAAATATTTCAAGTATTTCTCTTTTTTCTGCACTATCTTGCAGCCCTAACACAACAGCAACAAACCCACAAGAACACTTGAAGAGCAACTCTGGTCTTATTGGAATCAATACAAAGGAAAGGGATGAAGTTTTAAAGTAACAACGCTGTAATGAACACCAGGTACTGCAGGGACAAGCAGTTTTCAGATTTCAAATCATCTTGAATCAAACTGATCCCTGGTACGTTTCTTGCTAGCTTAAAAAATTCTGTTAACTCTGCCTAGATGGCTAAAACTGGTCTTCAGATTTGTATTTACTCAATTATTTTTTTGCTTTATTTTTAGACTCAGTTAATTTATGAAAAATTGCTAGGTTTTTTTTCCACATTTTTCATCCAAGAAAACTTTTTCATTCAAATTGTTTCCTATTTGGAAATGCAACCATTTGATAAAAAAATATAGATTGATGTTTGAGGCATAGCCTGAAAAATTGTTACTTCTTAGAGGAAGGAGCAAAGATTATTACAGAAATTATGCAAATTAGTCTGATTCTTTTTAAAAGTGAAAGGCATTATTATTTTGAATAGCAGACTTTATAATGAGGTCAAGAATTAAATCCTCTGAAATCTATGCCAGATGGTTGTTAATTTCATCACTTCCACCTTCTATTTTCATGCACATTGAAATGTACTCTGAAAATCAAATTATACTTTGGAGTTTACTGACCGAGAGGATTGTATCAAAAAACTACAGATTCTCATATCCTGGCTAGAATAGACTAAATAAAAGTTTAAATAAGAGTAGCCAGGCAAAGCTGATTCTTTTACAAGTGAATAATCACAAATCATGGATGAATGCTTCCATATTTTTGCTGAACTCCTCCTTTGTCTTTATTATAAATGAGAAAATATCTTAATTCTTTAACTATGTTTATCTTTACAAAGGAATATGTATGGACAAATGACATTTTAGTAAGTTAATATTTCTAGATCCTCCCTTTTCATTTTGTGCACTTCAATATGCAGTATGAAAGCTGTGAATTTTAAGGCAGACAAAATTCAAAGCAGAAAAAACTTCACGTTTAAACGAGTTTCACCAAAAAAAAAAAAAGTGACAGGAGAGATATCAAGAACTGACGAAAGGATTTTACATTTTTTTCATGTTCCTTTTATCTGTGAGCTATTGATAGCTGAGTGCAACATAAAACATCAGTACTATTAAATACCTATCTAATGTAGTACCTTGTGCAGTGACCTCCAATATTTCTGGATCAAGTCCCTTGGCAGCCCTGAGCATCTGACTACAATATTTTTTAAATTTCATCTCCAGCCAACCAAGATCAGATACAGGGGGAAATTTCCCTTCTGAAACCAAATAGCAGCATTCAAAAGACACTAGACCTGACATTAAATGAAGAAACAGCAGCTTTGCATCTTTCTGTATTCAGATTACAATGCTGTAAAGTAGTAAAGCTTCTGGGTGGAAAAATGGTCCCAGCAAACCCAGCCTGCAAAAACTGGATTGATCACAAATTAAGAAGAAATTTAGTAAAAACTGGGAACTAACGAGAAAAACACACACATTCTGCAAACTTTCATCTGGGTTCAAAAGGAATCACGTACCTGCATCATCAGAATGATCTCAAATGTCAACAGCAACCTTTTCCTTTCATCTGCCTGACTTGCAGGAGAAATGTCTCAGTTAATTTGTACTTTGATACACTGAGGCTCAGAAGCCCCTGAGAGTTGAGCACACATTTAGTTATAACAAGGTAAAACTAACTCTCCCATCTCCACCCATATTCTCCTTTTTCTCTTCTCACAGAAGAACTGTTGACAAGGATTACCTCTTCCTTAGTGTTTATTGCAGTAATCACACCAAGAATTCAATCCTAACTGTGAAACTCTCAGCTTCCAAAATTTCAGCCAAAACTTCCTTCTATCCTTGTCAGTCAAATGATGTCTCACTGTTCCCCAGGTGCTACCAGAATCCTAGATGAGTGACAGAGGTGACATTTCAATGACATGGGCATCTTTACTTTGTTCTAGGCTAATATGAGGAAGATTTAACTGATGTTCAGAAGACAGAACATCTGGTAACACGGGCCAAGTTACAGCTTCTGTCTTTCATAATCACCTTCATCATCAGAGGGCTCCAATTTTGAAATTGCTGTGACATCTTTTTGTTTCAATTCTTTGCCATGAAATGCACTCCAAAGATTCCCAGTGACATCACTTACCAATGCCTTGACATGATGTAACCATGATGGGTTTGCACCACTGACATCTCTAAAGATTTGGAGGAGCATTTCATCTGACATTATAATATCATGTCTGTGAATTCACAGTGACATGCAGAAGAGATGGTTGTGATAAAGACAAAAAAATAAAAACTAAAAAAAACCCACAAAAACAGCAATAAAAAACCCAGACTGCTGGAACAATTAGGAAATTTTCACCACTATAAAATGGAAAAAAAGAAAAATAACGGATTTTTTTTAAAACCTCAACTATTTCCAAGCCTTTTAATTAACACACAAGAACTTTATCTATGTTCACAGACTAGACTAATGAACTACACCCAAAGTATGCAAAACTACAACTCCACTACATCTGGATCTTTCGTCAATTTGAATAATACTTGAAGATTTCCAACACTGTGGAGCTTGGTCATCTCAGAATGGGAATTCTAAAAGGCACCAATCACAAAAACATGTTGCAGATACATGAACAGAAGTGCCAGAGACAAACACACTTGAAAGTTGCACTGCTTGCTTTTATTTAGACTGGAATGCCTTCCTCTTTTAATGATCTACATTATGATAGATATAACTTCTATATTTAATATAACTATTGAATATATTATACTTAAAATAGTAAATACTTATTAAATTTTTTATCAACATCTATTAATAATTTTTAAATTTATTATTAATAAATTAATTTAAAATTATTGTTAATAAATTAATAGAATTTTTATTAATATTTTAAAATATTTAATATTAAAATATTGAATAATAAGATATTATTGTATTTAATCATAATAGTAATATTATGATAAATTCTATATATTATAATATTATTGTATTCAATAATAATAGTTAAACTATTATGATCTATTTTATATATTATTATATATAAATTATTATTATAGCTATTATGATTATTATAACTATTATGACATTTATTATTATAACCGTTATGATTAAATATTATTAAATCCCTGGCCTGCATATTCCAGTCAAACACATACATATGGGCTTGGGGTTTGTTTGTTTTTCTTTTAAAACTAAACAAAGGTGATACTCGTCCTGTAAGAATGATCAAGGGAAAAGCCCAAATTTTTGACTATAACTTCACTTCAAAAATTCACCTGGGAATAGGAAAACCCTGTTAAAACTTCCTTCTCTCTCTGAAACACATCTAGGGGCATTTTTCAGGCAAAAGCAAGAAAGTTAAGGCAGTTAACCCCACATCCTGGTGAGTTGTCACCTTTGAGCACAAGCTGTAGGACGAACAAGATGGGAAAAAGGGGTGAGAGGAAAGCTCTCCCGATGCTCTTCATAGCTCAGCTGTGGGAACAGGGTCTGCTGAGCACATCCTGGACAAATTTCCTGGCTCAGCCTCGCCCAGGGAGGTGTAGGAAGGTTTGTGAACACAAACATCCTTCACATGCAAGGAGGGAAGCTGTCTCTTCAATAATCCCCAGCACAGCACACACCTCATCTGGAGAACTTTCAGTCCAAAACCGTCAGCATGAAACATCATCTGAGCAAGAGCTCTCACTTCCCTCCAGAGAGTCATCATTTCAGATGTAAGACACTAAGGCAAGACTTAAACCCTTAAGCATTTTTTGTGGCACAAGCTCTAATTGCCTGTAAGTCATGCTGTGTTACCTGCTTGACACGTAAAGCTTGTCTATAAACAAAAAAACTGCTTTTAAAATCCATATTCCTGCATGGCACTGAATTGGAAACACGGCAGAGCCTTTTGTTTGTCTTAAAGCTTCATAAGAAAACACTAAAAAACACTCTCAAGTGGGGCATCTTTTTTGCTTGTTGGGGTTTTTTGGTGGGGCATCAGTAGTTTTCCAACCTTCTCTCCCCTCCTTGGAATTTCTAGATTACAGCAATAATTTATTGCTCTGTGACTAAGAGTCCATCGTGAACATCATCTCTTCTGTGATTTGAAACCACCTACACACAGAACTTTACCAAATTTCTGAGATTCTTAGAGCTGCCTTAGTGGGCGTGAAATGTTTATAAAGTTTCACTGTTCTTAACTTTTTAAATCTTTCTTTTATATATCTAGAACAGGACTGTGGGTCTTCAGGAGGTACACAGAGAGGAGCACAGCTGGAGCATCTGGAGCAATGCTTCTCTCAGATGGAACACCACCATGGCATCCTCATGGGCTGTGTCATGAACGAGATGAATCCAGAGTTTACAGAGAATATAAAGAGAATATGGTGGATTTTAAACACATTAATAGGCCACAGAGCACAAAAAAAATTGGCAGCAGCCAGTACCTGACATAATTTGCTGGTCCTGTATAATAAAAAGCCCAAAGTGCAGAGATTTTACTGCTTTTAAAGCAGTCTGTGTGGCTGCTGACTACTCTGTGCACTCATGCACTCCAGATTAGGCACAGGGAGACACCACCTACAAAATGCCTCACAAAATTCTGCTTGTACCTGCCTGTGCAGAGGGAAAGGCAAGTGGAGCAGAAACCATATTCAGAAACCATATTTTCCCCTATAAAAGGCTCTACATTTATGCAGGAAGAGTTACAATGAACACATCCACCCTGGCAGATTCGGCTGTTGTGGTGTCTAGGGCAGCAAGAAATTAAAAAAAAAAACCCCAAGACAAATGTACATGTTTCAGTCATGTGAGCCACTCAGAGCTGTCAGTGTCCAAGATGAGCCCTTCTGCCTTTCCAGGCAAGAGATAACCAAGGCATAAGAGAACTCTGTATCTGAACTTTACCAAATCTTTTGGCTGAAAACTTTCATTACAAGGGTGCGGACAAAACGTTCTGAATTTTAGAGTCACAGGCCTGTGCCAACATGGGAAAAAGGTACAGGAAAAGCCAACTACATTTTAAAGAGGTTTATGCAGGGCAAAGAAATACTTAATTACTTTACCAAATAAGATTTTCCTTTCATCCTCCCTTGTCTGCTTCTGTCACATTGAAAGCATTTAGAAGAGGACAGAAAGGAAATTTGGAGAGAGAAACTTCAGAGAGCAGCATTAGCTAGAATGGAGGCTGTCAGAAACACACTCCTTGATCTGGACAAAAGGAAAATGTCCACAATCAGTTTTCAAAGTTGTATTTAGCAGCCATAATTTTAACTATTTCTTTTGCCACAATATGAGAACCACAGCATTAAGCAAAGGGCCATCCACACTTTTGTTATTATTAACAAAAAATGTGAGTGGCTTAAAGTTATTCAATGCTACTTTTTTTTTTTATTTGTAATCCTAAATATTTTTTTGTTTTTTTTCATAAGCAAATGGCATTCATGCAATGCAGATGAAGGCTCAAACTACCACACTGTAATATAAAGATGCTGTGCAACTGCACTGGCTGCAATCAAAAAAGAGGTAAGTAGGGTTCTAGATTCTGCAAGGCTGTTGAAATCAATTTCTCTTGATTCCAATGGTAAAATTCTAAAAGCACTGTTCAGCAGTTTTCATTTTTCTCAGCTGAGGCATTCTACATCTCAGAATTCAGACAATTCTGGAACTCCAAGTTCCAGAATCCAGTCTAATAAAAATGACCACCATCAATTAGATCCATCGCCCCAAATTGGGAATTCTCATTCTAGGCTCCTTGGAAAAGCACAGGACAATATCTGAACCATACAGGGACACCCAGTAACACTGGATACCAACAGCCAGCCTTTTACAATCACCTCAACAGCTGAAACTCCCTCATGAAAATTTAAGAGACAATTTAAAATAGCAGTAAACACCACAAACAGCATTCACATGTGGGTTATACACAAACAGGGAAGAATCCTCCATTAGTCAGATTAATTGCTCTTTCAAACTGCTCACACAGCTCTCTGATATTGTTTTCTGCCATCAGCCACTCACAGTGCATCTGTGGACAGCCATCCTGACAGGGCTACTCCTGCTGCTCTGATGTGGAGATTACTTCTGGTAATCATACCCAGTAACTCAAAAAATAAAAATAAAGTCACCTTGTAATCAACCATTGTTTTAAATTTCCTTATCTTTATTATAGATTGATAAATACCACTGTGACCCACCAGTGCTGCTCCAAGTGAAACACAAGAAAGCAGCCTGCAGCATGAACACAGTTTGACTTGCATACTTGTAACTTATTTAAAAATCTGGACAGAATATTAATGTGACAAGGTAAGGAGCAGCTGAGCATGTTAAAGCCTTAATGCACCTGTCTTCCTTCATAGAAATAAAGTGACACTTCTGGATGGTTCAAGTGGGTGAATAACCCACTGTGAAAGCAAAACCTTTGCTCTGCTCATTTATGGCACAGGAGTCATAGCAGGTATCAATAATTGAAGAACCACATTTGTACAATTGCCTGATTTTTCTGTGTCAAACTTCCAGCAACAATGAAATATGAAACAATTTAAGTAATGGAGAGTTAAAGAAACCCCTCATCTAGTTGACTGAGTGCAAATCACAGAATGGTTTGGGTTGGGAGGGGACCTTGAAGACCTTGTGGTTGCAACCCCCCTGTCATAGGCAGGGACATTTTCCACCAGACCAGATTGCAGCTTAGACACAGCCTTGATGTCTCATAAAGGCCTCACTATCTCATGATGAGCTTCCAAGTGTGCCTCATCTAAAAGTAAATTATTGCAAGGAGGGTACATGCTAAATTCCAGCATAGCAGGAGGTTATCCAAAATGATGGAGTTAAGATATATAACTGCACAGTGTATTCTGATGGAAAATTGAAATGTTGAAACAATTTTTTCTAAGCCTTCCCTTAAAGTAAAGCTCCTTTCCTAGCTCAAGAAAATTGAGTAATATTTCATGTCTAGGGTTATTTGTGATGATGAAAAGGAGTTTGTGTGCTGACAAGCTGTCCATTACACAGGCATTTCTCCAGGAGTGTGAGGGAAGGAAGACAGTTAAATATGATTTAAGTGAAAAGAATCAGGTCTCTGTACATTCCAAAAGAAGGGTTGATTACAGAGAACATCCATGTGTCCTCATAAATTCGTCTACCATAACTAAAAGTTGCCCAAAAATGAGCTTCACTCATCCCACCCCACAAAAAATTTCACTGCTACACATCAAAACAGACAAAAATCTCCAAGACAGGTCATAAATTCAGCCTCCTGAGAGCTAGAATTCAATTACACTTGCTTCTGAGAATCATTTTCTTTAGTAGAATACAACACTTGTGAACCAGCACAGCAGCATTTTCAAATCAAAGGTTTCCAGCTTTCTGCTGAAAGCTGAAAGTTTCTGTTTTCAGGTGTTTCATTTTTCCACTCAGAAGTCAAAACTGTCTGCAAAAAGCACACATTCCTCACACAGAAAATAATTTTAATAAAGAAAATAGCTTCAACAGATTTCTTTGGGCCATTTCTACAATGACTTCGTGCTGGTTTCCCTCTTTCAAAGCAACAGCATGAAACCTCAAGGTTCAGATCTAATGCTGCAGAGCAGCCTCAGCCCCACTGATTTTTTAATCACAAAGCGCACCCAACGCAGCCACAATGGCCAACCTCTTATTAATCATTTAAATCAACAGTCAAAATATTTAAAAAAAAATTTAAAAAGAGAGTAAAAAAAGAAGAAAGAGAGGGTTTTCTTTTTTTCCCTCTTGGTGGAGCCTTCTTACATTTGTTTGCATTTGAATGAGTGTTTTATCTCCAGTGACAAATCTGTTCTAGCTTGGCTGCAGCAGCATCTCAGGCACATGCTATTGCTTTCATTCATTTCCCTGGTGCTTTTACCTGGGTACCTGATGTGCTGTCAGCATCACAGAAACCCATCCATAAGCATTGTGTGAGGAGCAGCTGCTGGGTGTGCAGGCACACAGGAGAAATGAGCTTTTCATTCTTCCCTTGCAATCATTTACATAGAGAATATGAGCCCGCTCAAATTACCGCTTGTCATCTCGTTACACTTGATCAGCTGAAGGATCATTTCCATTGAAACTGGGGGAAGAAAGGAAAAAGGAAAACTACCAGCAATTTGACACTCCTTTATACCTAAGAGCTTGAAGGTTTTGTACAGTTTTATATTCAAACTGCTAGACTTTGTGATGGTTTCTCCTCTTAGATGAGTATTCCTTTGATAGTCAGACAACTTCTATCTTATCCCTCCAGGCTAAAAATCTCTATTTTCGTGACTTCCCTGAGAAAATTAGAAATTCTGTATACCACAATATTAAGTGAAGAGGTGTTTCTTAAGCAGTTACAACCTGACAAATGCCTTAGCTGTGGGAGAACTGACAAAAGAAAAAAAAGAAATTGCTTCCGGAGGCTGGAAGAACACACAAAGCCTGCAACACTGGCATACAGCTTCCTACCATAAATATTTTTCACATCAATATTGATCTTCAGATGAGTCCTCCAAGAATTTAACACAGAGTTACACCTTGACAGGATTCATCTTAAATCACTTCTTTGTCTGCATTTCTTAGCACAATGGAAATCCACTTTGCATTAAAGTGGCAAAAGGGTATGATTTAAATTCTTAACACAAGGCAATTCACAGATGAATAACTGAGCAGCATATCTTTTTCTGTAAAAGCTTTACAAGGCATTTGCCATTGGTGACTAATACTGCACACACGCACTCATTAAAAGAATAAATCATATTTCTAATTAATATCTTCCAGGGTCTTTAAGGTGGAATGTTGGCAGTCGGGTGGAGTTAATTTTTTCAGTGCCATTACCATCTGTCAAATCTGTCAGAGACAGACCACTGTCCTGCGATGTGATGGAAATAACAGAACAGGTTTTGCCCTTGCTTGACAGAAATTCGAGTCTCCCAAATAACAGCAAAGATAAATTGGCCAAATGCTGTTAACTCTACTCGGTACCTGCAGTAGCAGAACTCAGAGGGTGAGAGCAGCCACAGGATATGGCTCACAGCATTTTTCATTTCCATCTGTGTGACCATGATGAGCAGCACTCAGCACACCAGAAAAACCCTAAAAACCCAACATTTTGGGGTTTTTTTCCTACATGAAGAAATGCTTTTTCAGCTATGACCTGCTACTTTTCTCTCCAAGAAAACTAGACGCACTACAACTCCAACAGGTTAAAATGTGCATGCAACTGCCTGAGAAATTTTGATGAAAACTGACACTTTTTTGGTTTTTTTTTTTTCTAGTTGAAGAAATGTACATTCCAAATGAAGGGTTGATTATAGAGAGTATAAATGTGACCTCATAAAAATTGCCCAAAAATGAGCTTTACTCATCCCACCCCACAAAACTTTCACTGTTACAACACATCAAAGTAGCAGACAAAAATCCCCAAGACAGGTCATAAATTCAGCCTCCTGAGAGCAAGAACTCAACTACATTTGATTCTGAGAATCATTTTCTTTAGCAGAATACAACACTAAAAAGCCAAACTGACACTTCTTGGGGTTTTTCTCCTACATGAAGAAATGCTCTTTCAGCTATGACCTGCTACTTTTCTGTGCAGGAAAACTAGACAGACGAAAACTCCAACAGGTTAAAATTTGCATGTAACCACCTGAGAAATTTTGATGAGCCTACAACCAAATTGTCAGGTTTGATTGAATTACTGCTTAGAAGACAGGACAATACCTATTAGCTCGGAAAATGTTCACATTTTTTAAAGACTATTTCACAAATGCTGCAGTATTTAATGCAATCATTTTCACAATCCTAAACTGAGCATCAGTTTTCTGATTTAATGGAAAAAGTCCCAAGTTTTTTAATTAGGGATTCTTTGCAATGGTATGTGATCCAGCTGGCCCATCACAATACAACCAATAAGCAAAGAAAGCCCAAAGAAATGAAAAGTTTCAAAGTCTAATATAAGAATTATTCATTCAAATTACCCAAAAAAATGCTTTAAAAATGGAAAGCCTTCAAGGAACATCACTATTGACAAACAGGTGTATTTTGTGACCATTAAACTCTGTATTTAGAAGAGACCAAAAAAATGAGATAATGTTTTTTAGAAGAATATCATAACCTAGAAAGTCATTTGCCTGCAGGAGCCTAAGCAAAAGGGCAAAATAATTTTTATGTTTTGCTAATTACTCTTGTATCTGGCTTTTTCCATTGTAATGGTATGAGGATTTCCTATTACACTGTATTTTATTTATGCAGTTCATAACACCTTCCTTATATTTTTTTCAAGCATTGCAGCCTTATTTAAACTTTTTATTTCAAAAGCACTTTTATGTTGAAAAAGGGAGGACAAAAGTCCTACACTGTCTTCACAAAAATGACTCCTGTGATCTTCATTGAAATAAAGCAGGATCAGAAAAGAGATCTATTTCCTCATAATTTTGGAAGATGGATGGCCTTCATGCAGAGCAAAATCCCCAAAAGCCTGTGGCCACTAAACATTTACACCACCCCTTCAGATCAATATTAGTCACAGATGAAACCCTTAGAGCTCAGGCATCAAGGCTTCTGTGCAGAATTATGAGTATGAAATGCACTTTTACAGGGATGCTAAAACACGAGTCCCCCAAGGAGCAAACCTGCATATTCCTTTGCAAGGCACTAGAGAAATCATTGGGTCATAATCTCTGTCACATTTTGCATGGCAGAGAGCTCCACAGATATATTTTATGAAAACAGAGGTTTTGGTTGCTCGGCTCTGCCCAAATGATATAATCTGTCTTGACAGGCAGACTATTACAGTCAACTTTAGAACAGGCTTCTCTCTTAAATTTTTGTCTATTACAAACAGAAAGTTACTGATATTTCATTTTCTAACGCTGTTACTGTATTTGTTTCACTCATTTTGTTATCCTCCCGGTCACCTAAAACATTTTCCATTAAAATTCATGTCCTTTTCTGCATTATCTTACATCTCATCTGAGCTGCAAGTAGGCTGCCATGACAATCACAGCTGTTTTCAGCAGCAATTCCACGTCTTTGGGCAGAAAGGTCCAGGAAGGAAAGTCCACACCAGCAGCACAGCAGAAAACCAGCTGGCACATCACATGAATTTCTGAGGAATATCATGCTTGGGCCTGTGCAGGCAGCCATGCATCCACCACACCCTGCTCTCTGCTTCCCACCACGTGGCAACTCTCTTGTTCAAGAGAGACATCTTCAATGATGAGAAAGGGCCTGCACAAACCTTGTTTCACAACATCTCTTCTTTCCTTTAAAACTGTGAGTAAATCAGTGCAGAGCTTCCCGACTGGCCAGGAAACATAGGAGGGGGATGAGCAATGTGTTTCACAGCGGCATCCTCCAGAGTTTTTCAGCTCCTGAGGGCACTCAAAGGTTCTGATAGACCTGTCCCTCTCCCAGAGGTCCCATTTACCAGCTCCTCCTGATCCTGGCCAGACTTCCTGTGCCAGTGCAGGACCTGACCCATCATTTTTTGCCTTATCAGACATTCCCTGAGCTGTGGATCCCACCCAGCTAGGTCACCACAGGACTTGTGGCAACAGTTCTGCTGGGGCTGGGGTCACCCCCAGTCTCGCCTTGTCCTCCTTGAGGGGCAGCACTGATGTGTCTTTCTGTGCTGTAACACTTGAGAGCACTGAGAAAGTTTTTAAGAGACTTTTTCCTGGCAAGAGAGAGACCAAAAATGCCAATTCAAGGTATTACCTTTGCTACAAAAGAGCTAGACCACTGATAACAGATCCAAGGTGAAGTTCTTGGTCAAAATATCCAAAGCAGCTGCTACACTGCTGTAATCCTGAATTAAGCACAAGCAGAATTCAACCCCAAGATTTCTTTATCTCTCTAAGTCAGCAATGTACATGCATCCCTGTGCACTCAAACATGCAGATTTTCCTGCTTAGGTTTATTTAATTTTAAGACATAAGTGGAAAGATGGTTGCATACCAGAGGCAATTTTGGTGATTGGTGGTGCTGGCTGAGGCTTTTTGTGCTTTGGGTTGGGGAAGGTGGATCTGATTCTGAGAAAAAAGGTGGAAACTTCAAAGTTCCCACAAGAATGAATTGAGGAAAAGGCCTTCTGTCAAAGGGGTTAATCCACAAGGAGAAGCCACTGACTGATTCCAATTTACCAGCCTCTGCCTAGTCAATGGACTAACAATAACTCCAAAGAAAAACTCAGCAGGAAACCAGTCATATTTTCAAAAAAAATAATTTCAAGTCAAGCCATCCAAGATGAATATATGAGATTAGCTCAGTTGGTTAGAGATTGGTGCTAGTAAGGACAAGTCTGTTTGATCCCTCTGTGGATCATACACTTTGGAGTTGGTCTTGGCAATCCTTCTGGGTCCCTTCCAACTCAGAATACTCTGTGATTTCTGTGACTTTTATTGAAATCCAGTCATTTTCCCTTCACACATTACAATTTTGAAAACCTGGCAAATCTCAGGCAAGACATCTTTCATTAAAAACAGCGAACACCATCCTTGGAGAAATAGTAACGCTTTAAGAGAAGTGACCTTTTTATTCTCTGCCTCATCTTTCATTTCTAATGCTTGCCATCAAATATCTATATAAGTCTGCAAATGTTGCTTCTAGGGAGAGCACTGTGGGGAGAACCTTTCAGTTACATGCCATGCTGGAAAAATGGATGGAAGAACATCCAGGGCATTACCAAGCGGATCCTGGCTGAATGAGTGATCCCCACACTGCAGCTTGAGAATTCTCATTTAAGAGCACATCCCAGCTACATCCTCTATGGAAACTACATACACTGTGGAAGGTACAACACTATGGAAAATACTTCTCCAAGGCTACCAAAGAAACAAGAGGTCTATATGATCTATTTACTCTTTCATCGGATTTACAGAAATGGCTCTTGACAGGAGGCAAGTTGATAATAAAAAGCTATCCTTTCAAGCACATCTTTAGAAGCTGTCTCTCTCTTCTCCCCTCCATTAAGTCACAGATCTAAGGACTAAAAAGGAACTGCAGAAGTGGCAAGATCTAACGCCTGTTGGACTAAATACGTAAATTATGAAATCAAGTCTCAGAACTGGGAGATCTTAACTCAGACTACTGGTAAATCAAGAAAGTGATGAAAGCAGCATCCCCCCTCCAGGAAGGGTGCTGATTTTAGCTGTGACATTTCCAGCCCTCAGAAGTCTACAGTATTTTTCATATAAGATCAAAGAAAATGCATTAATATTTGCATATGGTTTGCTGTATATTTCCCCCTTCTATTAGCAGCTCCCTTACTCCCCAACTTCAAACGCTGGATAATACTGAAATCTTCAGTGTAAAGGAAACAAAAAACCTTCCAGTTCAGATACCTAAAATGCATATTGAAATTAATGGGAATCATTTGATTCCTTCCTGTGACAAAACAAAAATCAGACATTTTCTGGAGAAGAAGCATCTTTAATCTCCCAGGTGAAACATGAGAGCAGAGAAGTGTGATTCCATAATGAAAGCCTTTTCGTTATTCTCACATTTTCCCACATGCAATTTTTGCAATGCTTGTTTGTTTGTTTAACTCTGATTTGGCTTATGTCATTTGAATTTCTTCACCACGTTCTTGCTTTTACTGTAACACAGTTTTATTATAATTAAAAAGAAATTGTCATATTTAAACATTTTCTGCATGATTGGCATTAGAGCATTCAGCGCACGGAATTAATGAGAGTATTGAATTAAATGTGTCAAATCATCCAATTTTTAAAACCTCAGCACAACAAACCCAAAGCACAGAAGTTATTTTGTTCTGCATAAATGATGTTCAAAAGATTAAAGCAATTTCATTATATGGTGCTTTCTAAAATCTGGGGTGGGGTTACTCTTTTCTGTATCCCAGAGCCGTAATGAGGTTTTTTATTGGATGTTTATATTTTGCTATTGGTGCACAGTGAAACAAAGCTGGGATGTGCCTTGCAACAATTTATGAATGCAAGAGGCTTTATGTAGGTGACTTCAGTTGTCTACCTCTGCATTACAGAAATGAGAAGACCTTCCCCCTTCTAATTTCACAATCAAGCCCTTAGTGAAGCTGCACTAATGCATGATGGTAACTTCACTTTTCTGATTCTTCTGCAGTCAAAAAAACCCCCACAGCTCCATCAGCAAAACCAGAGCTTTTGTCTATCTAAGCACCAGACTAACATTTCAAGCCATGTAGGAGTGCTGAAAACATAAAGCAGGAAAACCACCCTGATCTCTCAAAGGATCCACTACTGCAGAAATAGTCCTGTTTGGTCAAAGGTTATTAACATCTGAGTTTAATGTTGAAAACCTTCCAAAGGGTGGGTTGCAGGATTAAAACAAACTGCTATGAATTTAAATCAAACTCTTGGAGAAAAGTCAAGCTTTTTTTACTTTCTCAGTTACTTTCTGCCTGTCAGAATGATGATTCACATTGTTAATGCCTGTTAATGTTAATTTCTCTGTGCTGAAGACCCAGCAAGACCATCCACAACACAGTATTTATGTGCTTCTGTAAAAAGGTAAACCAGCTCAAACAGAAGGCAATATTCTCCTGACAGAAAATCCAGCATCTTAATTCATTTTTTTAATTGCAATATTGTACATCTTTTTCACTGAGAAAAGAATACACCTAACATAAAGGGTTAATAATTCACAGATGTCTTCTGAGAAGGTTTATGCATCAATATTTGTCAGTTCACAACCAAAAACCAAAGAGCCAATTAGAAATTTCCTGCATTTTGAGCTTTTGTTCAGCACACCTCAGCCATCAGTCAATGTTATTCATTCATTAGCAATCGATTAACAGAAGTAAAATTTTTCAGGCTAAATTTATTGATGGAATTTCTATGCAAATAAGAAAAAAACCCATTATATTTGCCTATCATCAATGGCAGATCAGGGAAAGTTCAAGCAAAAGCTTTTCATTAGAAACAGTGTAATTTTTATATCTCAATGCCTTTCCAAAAGTATGGATAATAATTAAAGCTATATGACATTAAGCACACTGGTTAAATCAAAAATCCTATTACATACTTAGGAAAAATTAGCTGTGGAATGACGTAAGACACAGCTTTCAGCTCTTAACAATCCAGGAGGAGTTTTTGTTCAACCATTCAGAAATTCCAAATTCTATATAATGCTGCTAAACTTCATCCTTCTCATTAATCTTTCAAGGATTGCTCTCAGGAGACTGGTAAGGAACCAGGGTGCTGTGGTTTTTTTAATGTTACAGTAGGGGCATCCACAGCAAAATAAAATAGTTGGCATGACTGAATGTGAAGAAACATAATGGGAACTAATGAAGCACCACATTTTAATGTCCTCGTTTCAAATTTGTTACGAGCAGCAAAAAAAAAAAAAAAGGGGGGGGGGAACTGTATTTCTTCTCTGTAGGAATGCATGCAAGGTATTGGAATATTTCCTGTGATTAGTCAGAAAGTAATATTTGTCTTCTAAATGCTGATAATCTGTCCTTCTTTCCAAACTCTGCATTTAAGACTAACCAGGAACTTGTCATCATTTCTCATCCTAAATTACTGCGGCCAACAGCAACTCTGGGTGCGTAGATTTAAAGGGACGCAGTCTCATATATAAATACAAGCAAGTCACACATAAATATAAGAAAAAAGATTTTACATGCTCAAACCTATTTATAGAAAGCCATAGGAAGAAAAACATAAGAAAAACATCTTTCCATCTATGTTATAGGGATTTGGGCACAGTGAGGATTTCACAGGATTTTTTAAATTTAACTTCAAGGCAACGCGAACCCAAAACACACGACTAAATAAACTTTTAAATTCTCAAAGGTCCTTTAAGGCTGCCTTCCCACTGCACAGCCATCAGCAGAGGGAGGCTGGGCAGGCATCCTGGCAGATGGTTTCCCTGCAGAAGAGCTCTTCCATGGGAGCTGTGGGTTTCCATGCCCCACGCTGCCGCAGAGCGTTGTTCCCCTGGAAGGTGTTAATGGCTGCCAGCAAGGATGCCTCTGGAACACGGGAAATCATGGCCTCTGCGAGCAGATGTGCATGCTAGCAGCTCTTTTTTTTGGGGGGAGGAATTAAGATCTTTAATTGAGTAAAACAGCTCAAACAACGGCAAGGCATGTGGGGAGGCCCAGGGGATTGATTGGAAACATCGAGTCCTGCATTGACAGGAGGTGGATGTGTTGGTACACGGAGGCAGAAAACCACCAGGAAGCCAGAAAAACAGATGTAGGCTTGGCCTTGAGAATAGAAATAGACCTCCCTGGGTGCAGGAGTGAAGGGGAAAAATAGGTTTAAAAGCCTGCATTAAAAAGCCTGTGTGTAATTATCCATTTCTGCTCTGCTTGGGAAGAGAGGGTACAGTCAGTCTAGATAACCAGAGGTGTGCCCAAAAAATGCTTCACCAGTATAAGCAGGAAAAAAAAGAATCCAAAACACTAAAGCCCAGCTGATAGTTGCAAAGAGCTAAAAACAACAGTTTACAGCATCCAGCCCACAATGAAAGAATTTATTTCTTCAAAAGTTCAAAGTTGGGGTCAACTTCCCATTGCAAACACCAGCCATCACCTCTTGCTTCAAAAGCCTAAACCACCTCCCTCTCTGTGGCTGCTTCTGTCTGGAGCTGCCTGTTTGTTTCCAGAGCCACAGGGGCCACAGTGAGCCCACAGGGACAAGCACAGCAGTCCTTTTCACCTGGGAAATATCTCCAAAAGGCACTTGGGGATGGGTGGCTGCACCCACTCCACCACAAGTCACATCTCCAGTATCAGGAACTTGGAGGAATGTTCACCAGAGTCGCTATGACAGCAACCCACTCCAACAGGAAGGGTACAGGAGGTACAGGCTGCT
Source organism: Passerina amoena (assembly GCA_013401095.1). NCBI lineage: Eukaryota > Metazoa > Chordata > Aves > Passeriformes > Cardinalidae > Passerina > Passerina amoena. Next base: position 1,058,702 of record WBNP01000602.1, read on the forward strand.
CTGCATCCCTCCGAGCCTCCAAAACACAAAATCAAAGAATGGCCTTAAAGATCACTGCAGGAGCAAGGCCTGCCTTGGTCATGGACACTTCCAGGGATGGGGCACCCATAACTTATCTGTGCAAGAGAAATCCACGTGGTTAAGGACACAGATACACAGGAGTAAGTACCCACTGCAGGCTGATAAAACCCAACCAGCAGCCTCTGCACTGGGGTGTGTGGAGGCACAGACAGGATGATTTACAAATGAGACCACTGTAATGAAGGTGGACTGCTCCTAAACCAAGTCCTCCTGAGGGCAGTGACCTAAAGGAAGCTCTGCTACTTGTGACTTCAGAATTTGCAGGCAGATTTATAAAAAGGAAAACTTCATAAGAAAGTGGACATCAAATATGTGAGGCACTCTTATAAATGCAAGCATGAGCTGAATACTTCAGAGCCCAAATAAGCTGTGGCAATCCAGGTCCTTCAAATCCATGCTGCTACTGAAAACCAATGTGGCCTAATAGGGAATACATCACTACAATTTTTCCAAGTTGTTTGCTGTGCCTCTAACACGTTGTGTCCCACTGTACTGCCGTCACATGAAATATTAACAACAGCAGCTACCAGTCAAGCCCTAAACATATACATTTGTGCTGCACTTGTTCACACTTGACATGACCATAATATCTAATATGATGCCAGATGATGAGCTTGATGTTCCAAAGCTTGATTTCTCCCCGGCTAAATTCACTAGGAAGAGGGAGTAGGGGAAGGAAAAAGCACTGATAAGCTTTCCAGTGGATGTACTGTTGACAGCACAGGAACATGTTTATTTTTGTTATTCCATCTGGTGCTCATTATAAGCGCCACAGTTTTGGATGAGTTATGGCCAAACTATCTGGCTATCAATAAAACATGGGCTTCCTGAATCTGCAGCAACATGAGACATAAGTGCAATAATCTCCTGTTTACTGATGGTGTGTTACGCAACATTATTTCCACTCAACCCCAACTATTGGAAAATTAAAACAACTTTGATCACTTTTGGAGGTTCTGGGCTAAGATTTCCATTTGTAACTATCAATTATTTAAAGAACAGTTTTAAAGCGTTCTTAGAGGTTTAAAAAAACCCCAGTAATTTAAGCAGCAATGGCAGATGATTATAGGACTTAAGCCTCATATGGAATAAAAAGTCTGTATAAAACAGTCACATTGCCATCTACTGACAGCTCTTTATGAAAAAGGCTTAGAGTTTTTATTAGCTGCCTGACTGTATACTTAATACTCTTTCTCTTGACATAACAGCAACACAAAAATTAGGGATGTACAATGTATGTTTGTACATCCCACTGCAATAATCCTGCTTCTGTTCGAATCCATCCAAATCAATTTAGGCTTTCACAGTTCCACGCTGCAATTAGACACGTTTATTAATGGCATTTTGGCTCAGTATTTCATAGGAGGTGAAACTGTTTTCAAGGAAGTAACTAGAGAAGGGTATGTTAATAAATCTGGACTATGTGCACGGTACGTAGGGACCTGCTAATAGGATTTCCTTAATAACAGCATTTATTTCACTGCCTATAATGCTAATCATAAAATACCAATCACTGGAAACCACAGTTCTTAATATAATAAGTGAAAAATGGATTTCATGTTAAGGACACCTTATATCAGACTACATTGTCGGTGTGCACCTGCATATTAAAAATCTTTTATCTTTATACATTTTGGCCCAAGACTTAATGTCCTGTTTATTCAACCAGCACCATGTAATTGCACTTTAAAGCTGAATTAGGTCCCATAGCTGCTCTACCTTCCTGAAACCAGGTCAATGGATCCTAAAAATGACCTGTAAATGAGATGATGCAGTGTTCTTCCATGGCAGCAAATATACCAAGCTGGGGTTGCCTTGCTGTAACCCAGCCAGCACACCAATAGCCTGCACAAACTCAAGGCCTTCCTTAGATTTTCAGTGCTTTATTTCCTGCTAAGAATTTCTGCATGCCCTCTGATGTGATTTTTCTTCACCCTTGCCTCTTCCTTGTAACATTCAAGTTTGAACGCAAATGAAACAACAACAAAGTAATTGATCAGGTCTTGTCTACAGTACTTGTGCCCAGTTTTTCATGCCTCCAAACCCACCATTCACAAAAGAGTTTCTAAAGCCCTGCATTGTCTTTAAGACCTCATTTTTTATCATTTCTTACACTCATTTGAACGCATTTCAGGGCCTTGTCTTTTCTGAGAAATTTTCTTGGCATAGAGAAGAGCCCAGAGAAGGCAGCACCCCACGGAACTCAGGGCATTGGAATGCCTTGCTGGGAAACTTCACATCACAGAATTTCAAGTGCCACCCACAGGCTTGCTCCTTGGGCAAACCAAGGTGCTGGAGAAACCTGTCCCCTTATCACAGAGCTCCTGAGGATGAGTTAATCCAAGTGCCACTTTTGGTTCCACAGGCACAGTCCACGTGCTGTCACCTGATCAGCCAGCAAACCCAGTACTCTTTAGGAAACTGAATGCAGTATCAGCTAGAAAAGAGGAATACCTCCCAGATACCCAAGTTAGTTTCCAAGTAGAATAAGCAAACAAAGCACACTATAAGCTAGAATGAGAATTTCCAGAAACAGATCCTGACCATCAACTCCTTCTGTACTCAGACTCTGAAAATTAAATAATCTAAGAACATGTGCAAATGTAACATCTTGTTATGTGCTTATGTCCTGGTAAGCAATCCAGAGTATCTGGAAATTTTTCTGCATGACATTTCATAGGAGTAGTATGAATCTATGCCACAAATCAGTATTTTGTCTCCTGTTCCAAATTTACTCAGTCACTTAAATTTTTTTAGAGCTGCTGAGCCATATCTGATTACCCCTCACGCGCTGTTATATCTGTAATAAGAAAAGCCAGGATAGAATGACTGGCATGCACACAGCATGAAGGCCCAGGCAGGTTGCTGCAAGGTAATACCATGTTTGGCTGAAATTCATTTGGTTTACAGACAAACAATCCAACTTCAAGATTCACCACTCTGCAACTCTCCATTTTGTGTTCTCATCCAGTGGTTGCTGACAATAACATCACCCTGAAATGAAGGTCTTGCAATTCAGTGAGTGCAGGAGAAACCATGAAAGTTATTCTTGCCTCCTGCTGTAAATGATGCTGTTTTTCTAACAAAGTCCTACACACACTGAATTGAAATATACTGCACAAAATTTATCAAATTTCCCATTGCTATCATTTAAGTGTGGCTTGAATGGAGATAATTCTCTAAGGAACAAAATCATTTCCTTAAATAACAAAACAAAAAACAAAGCCGGCACATGTTTGCAGAATAAGGTACCTGCTATCCTAAAATTCAAATTTCACAAGCTTTCCTTAAATGAAACAAATCCTCTCAACTTTTATTCTTAAAGAATGAGGATAAGCACTTTTACTATAGAGGCAACAACAACAAACCACCTTCCAAATTTAAATGCAAATATATTTTTGAGCAAAAACATATAATCCTACTGGGAAAACTACAACAGTTTATTTCACAGGAGAAGTGACTCAGAAGAACAGGGAGGGAAACTATAAAAACTTTGGACAAGTGTAATATTTCTTGTCTTAAACAGCTCAAATATGGATTTTGCAACTGGCGTCGAAGAGGTTTTGGTGGGGTTCGGTTGGTTGGATTTTAAACCGTGTATTGATACAGCTATTGCAGAAATAAAGCAGTGCAAAGAGTGAAAAGTGCTTAGCTAAAAAAAACTCACTACTTGTTGTGTTTGAACACATTTCCTCAAGCAGAGGCACCTCAGACTTCACCACTCCCCATGTCCAGGCTCTGCTCTCCGTGGGAGAGGCTGAGGTGCTGAAGCGGCCGAGCAGCAAGCAAGGAACACCATCAATCCATTAGCTCCGCTCAGAAGTGGAATTACTTTTTGTTTGTGATGCAGAGAACACTCAGCAGTGATAAATTATTGCTTCAACAGTGCAACAGCATCTGCTGCACACAGCCTGAGGGGCTGAGATCTGGCCTTTGATCTACACATCACTCACGTCGAGCAGAACAAGGTAATCCAGATACCTGTAAGACTTGCATGGCCTTGGAGAAGCCAGAAAAATAATCCTCTGCAAGAATCACTACTTTTGTTTTCTTTTTTTTTTTTACTTGCTTTGACAAATACTAAGGAGAAAAGAATAAGGAGGACAATGCCCATTGTAGGAGGAGCCACTCTTCGCCATGGATAAAAGCATAAAAATACACTGACATGCAAGTCATGGCTGAATGAGGAAAGGAAACAGTTAATGATGATAGAAACCAACTTCTGTGACTTATATGAGAGAGCCTCTCTCAGCTGTTTAATTTTAGAATAATTTCTGTATGGTTCAAAAAAAGCCAGCAAATTCTGTGGTGTCAGAAGTGTCACTTCTGCAGTGCAGAAGGTCATGTCACTCAGTACAGTACCCTGGGAGAGCCTCTGAATTAAGAGTTTGGTCTTTTAGTACCTGTAACTCATTAAAAACTGATTTAAAAGTCTCAAGGTTTCAAAGCCACCAACAGCAGAAAATAGAAGTTTGGAGAGTGTGCAGGAATGGTGCAGCCCTGAGGGGCTTGTGCTCCTGCTTCTGAAAAATTGCTTGATCATTGTCCATGCTTAAAATAAAAACTATGAAAGAACTCTGCAAAATAAAGCCTTAAAGAATATTGCTCCAAAGATATTATGAAAAGTTTCAAAATGAAAGAAAACATTTAATTGTCTGCCTTTAGCACCTGCATCTGCATATTCAAAAGAAACAATACAAAAGAGAGGAAAATTATTTTTTTTAAGATATTCACACATACACACACTAAAAAGTTACTTGGCTTTCAGACTCATCCATCCTACATTATGAAATGCCTTTGGCAGTGATCTGAAGGCACAAGAGACAATACAGGGTGTAACTGTCATCATGAATGTCTTATAACACCAGTGGCCAGGACAAAATGCCTTTGAAGGCTGCCATGAGTGACAACACACTTTAAGAAAAGACAGGAAAACCAAAGGGCATTGTCATTGAGTAAATCAAACTTTGTTTTCATTGTTTGCAAGGTCAAGATATTTGCATTATATTAAGGGTTCATTAGCACAGACAAGCATTAGCTGTTACAGGCTTATTTTTTTGCTCTGAAGGCCTAAAATAATAAAGTTCCACAGAAAAGCAAAACACCGGCCTGCCAAGGGATCTCAGCACAACCTATGCCCTGATCTCTTTGTTACAATGGAGAGATTGCATATTGAGCAGCTGAAGTAATAAAACAAAGTTTATGTACAGAAACCTTTCTACACAAATTTTAAAGCCCAAATATTTTATTAATTTCAACATGTATTGAGTATAATACTTACAATTATTTCAGCACTGATTACTTAGCAGGAAAATCAGCCTTACTTTTTAAATCTAGAAATCAAACCAGCAAATATCTAAATGTTTTTGCTTAACTGCTTAGAAAGCAGTTCCATGCTGAAAAACTTAGTCCTAACAAATTTCAATGACCATTTTATGCAAAGTTTAGAGAAAGAGGTGTGATTGTATGACCAAAAGTGTCCTCTAAAAGAATTTACTGCTCTTGCAGGCTCTAAGACAGTGCAGAGCAAACCTTCACAAAGGCATAAGAACGAGTTGTAAATGACAAATGGGACAAAATTCACAGTCGTGGGTTTACTGAACAAGCTACAACACCTTAGTCACAAAGGGGGGAAAAATTGTAAACTGATTTAATTCATCATCTCCTATTCACTCTGGTCCCCAAGTGGTATCAATCACAATTTATTAAAAAGCAGGAAAACCCATGGCATTATGGATATGCCCTTCAGCAGGGTAGGAAGCGTCACGATTGCAAATGACTCGTGTACAAATCTAAGCCCTGGCTTGGGAACATTGAATACCTAGCAAATCTAATTATTAGACAAAGGTCTAATTTTGCATTCCTGCACCTTCTCAGCTGCACTGTACACCCAGAGCAAATCTGTAACACATTTGCCAACACAGAAATCATGAATCTTACAGCTCGAGTGCTTGGGAGCACTCAGAGTCCTTATGACAAGTTTTTAATGAAATAATGCTATGCCTGTCAGTGGAAAGGAGAAGGAGAATACATTAGAGTGACACATAAAGAATCATCCTGCCAAACACTGCATCCCAGAACTGGAGGTGGAAAGATGTAAAAGGCAGACAGCATAATGTGCTCATTTGCGGCCTCCGAGAGGAGCTGTAACCAGCACCAATTTTCTGCCCAAGGAATTAAATACACTGGGCTGTGAATAAGTTCAGTGTCAAAATATCAAATGATTGCCCACAAATACATCCTCTGAAAAGAAAGTGTTTTCTCCCCATTTATTTCCACAAAACCACCACCAGCTTTGGTTTGCACTCCCGTTTCAAGCCATGCCAAGAAACACGATCCACAACAAATATGAACCACAGACATGTTTACCCTCTTGTGCTTCCAGATGTCTCAGTTCTATGTGCCAAATCTGCTCTTTCAAAATACTACCTCTAACTTTTCAAAAGTCCACTTCTTTTCCATGCTGTGCTTTGTGGTGGAGAAAAAGCACTGCATTTGGAAGGCATGTTACAGAATAAATTTGGGCTATTTCCCATCAAAAATTCAACGTTTGTAAGGGTTCAGCAGCAAAAAGTAACCAAGTGACAACAGTGGCCTGTTAAAATGTGGTAGAAATATTATGATTAATTGCAACTCAGAAAAGACAGGAGTGCCCAAGAAATATTTCAGCAGTATACTTCAGAGACAAAGGTGTATGCCTCAGGATTGATGAAACACTTCCCTGTATTGAGTCAGGAATATGTTAGCTAGCAGCTTTTGAAGTCTGACATTTTAAAAATCAGATCCAGATAACTGAAGGGTTTTAAAAGAACCAGCCAGGCATCTTTCTGGGCTGTCAGTGAGCTCTGTCACACTGACAGCCTCAGAAGACTGAAGAGTTGCACCAATATGACAAGACAGATCTTGACAAAGTCTCACAGTAATTATCCGAGTAAAACATTGAGAAAAAAACAAAAAGATTAGCTTCTAGAAGTTCATCATATGCACAGTGGTAACTCCCATACCCTCAAATCCAAAAATCAGGATTTTGTGATCAGTTATCAGTCAGAAGCAGAGGTTTGATTCAGAATTCTGGTACAAAACACTTGTTTACAAGAAGGTATCAAGTTCTCCTTTGTATGCAGTGGCAGTAAACTGAAACAATTACCTCTCACAGCATCAGAGCCCTCTCATTCATCCCATTCCAAAGATTTGTCTTGGAAGAAAGCTGCTTGCATCTGCTCAGGTGAAATGAAACATTTAACCATTTTCAAGGATTGTCTCTGCTCCCCCAGCCAGATAGTTCAGCCACACAAACATACCCCCTTGGTGTACCAATAATCAGCCAAACTTTCTTCCCACAGAACATCTGAATTTCTAACTAGCTGCCTTCATTTTGGATGCAAATACTGTCTCTCATAGCTACCATAAAATATAGGATTATAATTAACTCCAACAGTGTCTACTAGATTAACCCAATTTACACTAATTTATTCAACTAAAGAGGGACTTTGTGCATAGTGGTAAAAACAATGCTCATTGTTTTCAGCACATTTTATATTATTCTAATTGGCAAATGTTCCCATACCTGCAATTAAAAAAAAATATAAAGTAACTTTATAAGCAGTGAAGAAGCATGTAAAATTTTATTTCTTTAAATAACTTGGCCATGGGCATTTAAAAAGTGATGTATAATTAATGAACAGAGACAAAAGACTGAAAATTATTTAAATTGAACATGAGGGGTAATGCCTAAGCACCATGGGCTCAACTGATTCTTTCCAAAAGAAGCCAAGCTAGGGAAGCTAAAGATTCTCTCCTCTATTCATTTTGGATGATTTAACCCTGTACCACTGAAAACAGCAAAGTCTTGCCTGATTTTGTTTGTTTTTTTTTTCTTTACAAGTAGATTCTCTTGTACTAAAGAGTTCTGTGCTTCCTGCACTACTCTTGGGGAAAACCCTAGTTTGAACATTATGAGACATTTGCCTTTTTGTCTTATTCTGCTTTCTGAGTAAATCTGAAAATGCTCCATTTAAAAAAAAAAAAAAAGACACCTAATCCTATGTTTATGTCCTGTAAACTCTCTGGAATATTTAGTATCCAAATTATTCATTAAAACAGGACCAGATTTCTGTAGGAGATCACCATGAAAGGCTAAAAATAAGTTCTGAAACTCTGTCAAGAACATCCCAGGCAAATCCTGAAAGCCTGTCTTTTTCAGGTCAGTATAAATTTAGGCACTTACCAATAATAGAAAATTTCCCAAATCCAGCCTAATACAGATACAGCTCGTATAAATAGGAAATGCTAAATGGAACAGATTGAGTACGAGGACAACACGATCACAAAGTTTTTCACAGACTGGTGGTTTTCTATTTTTAAACACAGTTTAAATCAAGTTAAATCACATACAACTCTGATTGCTTCCAGCCCTACCTCAGAAGGTAAGAACAGGATTAGAGTACAGAGTTCACACAAGGATTTTCAAGCATAAATGGCAGCACTGGGTCAAAAGAGCAAAGTTCAAATACAATATGCTCGAACGCGGGAGTAAAAGACAAATCTATGGAATCTTTAAACAAATCCTAAATTTAGAAAAAAAATTTAAAAAGAATTCTCTTTCCACTAAGCCTCTGGCATTCTAACCTATGCATTAAAAAATCTGTCTTTAAAGCAATTAGATTTTACTGTCTTGGAAACCACGATGGAAAGAGCAGCTTTCAAGTTCAGGGATGACACTACAGACTGTGGTGCTCTTCTTCTGAGAATCTCTTGTTTCTGCTGCATTCTCAAACTTATGAAGTTCTCCATCATTAAGTGCTCTAAGTGCTGTAAAAATGGCACCCTTCTGAGTGTATCTTCAGCTGCCTTTACAAGTTTCTTTTGAATGAAAAGGATGGTTGTCTGCAAGCATTTACTGAGAGGCCGAGTTCAAACACACCGTAGAAAAGCAAGGAAATCGCAAAATAAAACCAAATTTCTAAAACCAAAGATTCCAGTTTCCCCCTTCTGACAGTAGCTCCCAATGAGAGAGAATTGTTCACTGCCAGGTTAGAGCTGTAAAGTGGCAGCTTTAAAGTGGGGAGAGGGATGCACATCAAAGCTGATGGTGAGCAGGGTCTCTGCGTTCCCTTCCAAGCCCTTCTCCATCACTCCTGCCCAGTGACCCATGGGGGCAAACAAAAACAGGATCATAAATGTGGCTTCTGCACTTCCAGGTAATCAGTTTCAACCTGATATTCTCCTACATGAACATTTTACATTTAAGGTGCTTGATCCATGTGTCTCTTTTGCACATCGCTTCCAGATTTCTATGTTAAGTGAGTTAGTTATTCAAGTTGATCTTCTAATAAAACACAGCTGTCAGCTTAGAAGCCTTCTTATATCCTTTGGGGTGCTCACTACTCAGAAATGAAATAAACAGGTAAAACCCAAATTTCTGACTGTTTTGCATCCTGTTAAAAACACACATAGCTTATTTAGTTAAATTGCTCCTATGTTCTTTACTACACATAAAAGCATAGACAGGCAAAAGCACTGCATGCCAACTCTCCCTTCCCTAAAAGGAAGAAAAAAACCACATTTTCAAAAAGTAAATTCCTTCACACATGCATTCAATACTCACACTTCAAACACTGTTTTCAAATTTTTCTATTGGGAGGTGAGAGCAGAGAGAAAAAATAACTCACCTAGACACTACTGATACACTGGAAAAGAAACTTGTCATAGCAAGGGAATTTTAGATGCCAAAGGAGTAGCAGCAAATTAAAAAAAAAAAAAAGTGTTGGGAGAAAAGCAGCAGCTTGTAGGCCATCTTTTGGAAGCTATTGAAACACAAACCATGCTGAGCTCAATGTTTCAATGAACCTGCATGCAACAGTCTGACAGCTTTCTGGTTTTAGTGCAATTATAAGCAAGCACATTCCTGCACACTCCTTGTCTGGGCAAATGATAATACAACAACTGAATGTCCCTGGATACAAACACTCAGTGGGTGTTAAAATACAGGAAAGAACTCATACCATAGGCAACCAAATATTTTAGATACCCAAATCTACAAGCAGATGATGAAATGCAGAAGTAACAGGTATTAGATGAGAAGATCTACTTTAGAGCCAGCCCTCAGCTTCTGGATATTAGGGTTCAGGTAAAGAAAGGAAGCACACAGGAATAATGCTCAGGCAAAGCACAGTTCACTACAAAGATGTTGAACTTCTCTGATGTTTTTTCCCTACCCCCAGTTACCTTGCTGGTCTTCTACATCTGGCTGTGAAGGGACACCCTTTCCTTTTTGATTAGTTTTCTTTCAGAGAGCAGTGTTTTAAAGAGAAACCCAACTTACTGGTGCATTATTGAGCTTCCCAGCTGACACAGGAGATCTATTCTAAACTCAGAAAACTTGTTATTGTAACACTCTGACAAGACAAATTCATGTGTTGAAGGCAGAGTCGATACGTATCGGGGAAACATCCCTAAGTTGCTGACTGATGTTGCTCTGCAAATATTATCAAGGAGTAAGACACAACCTGCACCCAGCAGAACTAAACCAAAGTTCACCAAAGTTGCCTGTTTCACAGAGATGTTCTCTTGGCATGAAGAGCCATCAGGCTGATCGGAAAGTCAAATAACACTTTCCTCTAGTGAGCACTGAACCCATGCAGCAGAGAGCAGAGGCCGTCAGAGCCCATCCTGCTGCCGCTTGCAGCGAGAGGAACAGGCAGAGTTAGACTGACCCAAATGCTGAAGGGCACAGGGCTGGGTGCCACCTCTTCACACCCTGAGCAGGGGAGCACAGCCACGTTCCCAGAAAAGGCTGCTGTCACATCTCCAGCAGCATTTCCCCCTGAATACATTACACTGATGAACTTGGAGATGAATCATGACAAGTGGCACTCCACATCAGTGGAGGGCTGTTTAGACCACTCAAGAACAAGCAGAAAGTGGCACAACCCAACATGAGAAAGCAATCTTAGAGAATGAAATAAATACCCAAAAAAATCATTTAAACCATAGGACAAAACACAAAACAATAGTTCTGAAATACTGAATAAATCCCTAGTTTAGAGTTTTGCTCTCTGTCTAGAGTTTGGATACTCAGGGAGAGTTTATGGTGTGCTGTCAGATAATAATGCTGCACAGAGCAACAGCTCTTGGGTTTTGTCCCAACAACCTACAGCCCTCTTTCCAAAAACAACTATTCTGTAATATAAGCAGTGACCTCCAATGGCAACAGACTCATTTATTCCAGCTGAGTATCAGATCCTAAGTGCTAGAAATGTCTGAAGAGCCCTTTGAATGAGCAATGACTAAGAGACTTTCACAAATTTGAATTAATAGCTAGTGTCAGACATAGTGATAAGGATAGGTTCAGGATTAACACCGGGATGAGTTTGTTTTGGTTGTGTTTCTGTTCTTTTTTTGGAAGGGGAAAAGGGGGACGTGTTTGATGCTTTTGTTTGCTTTATAATTTCAGGAGCCAGATTGGTGTGTCTCTGTTCATAATTTTATGTCAGTGACCCATAAATATACATGCATGCATAGTCTACCCTGCAGAGCAGAACAGAAAAATATTCCAAACTCATTACTTCAAAAATAATTAAATTTCTAATAATTATATAGACAAAACTAATCTGTTACCCCTATCATTTCATCAGTGTTACAAAAGTTGCTTTCTGAAAACCAAATGAGCCCAACTCTTCTCAGAATTTACTGTTGGCAAGGGGGAGAATGTGGGGGGCGCTCACAGGGGTCTCAGGATGAGGGAAGAGATGAGAATCTTGACTCCATGTTTCAGAAGGCTGATGTATTATTTTATCATATAATATATATTAAAAGAAAATGCTATATTAAAAGGAAGAGAAAGGACTTCATCAGCAGGCTAGCAAAGGAAGGAATGGAATGACAATAAAATCTTGTGACTGCTCACAGCCTCGACGCAGGCGGCTGCCATTGGCCATCAAGTAAAAACAATTTCACATGCTGGGTAAACAATTCTCCAAATCACATTCCAAAGCAGCAAAACATGGGGAAGGCTGAAGCTTCCCAGCTTCTCAGGAGGAAAGATCCCAATGAAAGGATTTTTAATAAAATACACCCATAACAGGAGGCTGCTGGTGTGCCGAGAGCAATGCAGCATCGTCCCAGTCGCCTTGCACTTCCTTGGCTGCACAAACCTGATCCCTCATGGAAAGTAGAAACAGGCAATCCCCCAGCCAGGGAATAATGTGCTGGCTCCATGATTCAGGAGGCTGAATAATTGCTTTATTAAGCAATACTATATTACACCACTACTGTACTAAATTACACACTAAAGAGATACCACACTAAAGAAAAGCCCATGACTTTCTGAGACAGTCAGGACACAGCTTTGACCCAACTGGCCAAGGAATCCAAACAACCTTCACCAGCGTCCAATGAACAAAGCACTTTGTGTGAACAATCTCCATAACACATTCCACACATGCAAAAACAACAGGAGCAGCAAGTAGAGATAAGAATTGTTTTCTTTTCTGAGCTTCTCGCTGCCTTCCCCAGGAAAAATCCTTGGGAAAGGGTTGTGCCTGCTGCTCTCTGTGAAGAGAGCTGTGGCCACACTCATGCACCACTCAGACTGCTGTATATTTTGGCTACAGCTGTCTTCCTTTTCCACTTTGACTTTTAACATAATTTTAATTCCTGAGCAAACATTCAGGCTGCATTTCATTAGGAGAGGAGTGAGCCAGCTGAGTGGCTACTGGGAAGAAGCGCTGCTCCTACACCCTTCAGTCTCCTCCTTCCTTGAATTAAGTTCTAACATCAGATTCCTTCATGAGCCAAAAACACCTGAGCAGCACAACAGAAAAGCTCAGCAGAGCAAACTGCAGATGGATACAGCTCAGCAAGGACCAAACTGGTACCAATGGTGGCACAAGTAATCAAAAAATTTATTTAGAGGATTGGGAAGGGAAATGTTCTTTCCTTGAACACACAATGTCAGTGACTTGATTTTGGGCATGACTATGCAAAAAGCTGCATTAGAAATGAAGAGCTAAAACTTTGTCTGCTGTATAGGATGTTTATGTATCTCCTCAAGAGCAAAAACTTCCCTGGATCTACAGATACTACAGAATATAATCCTGTATTACAGAATTATACTACAGAACCTATAATTCACTTCTGTCTTTTATCCCATATCACCTCCTTACAAATTTTGGAGGTAGGTCTCATCTCTATTACCTGCATTTGGTTTTAGTCACCCAAATCATGCCAAATCTGATTTCCTCGAGCCTTAGTTAACAACAGCTTTTAATTATTTCCACACCAACAGCTGCACATCAACATTTAATGGCTTATTTAATCATCACTCTACCTCCTAAGAATGTTTTGAGGGACTGTTCTAAGTCAGATTTATACATAGACACTTCATTGCAGGAAAGTTTGAAAAGCTGGAGAAGAAACTAATCATATCATAGAGTTTCTTGCTGGTCAACATTCCCCAAATCCCTGGTCATTTTCTAGAAAAATAAACAGAATAGCTCCTCACTGTAAATTGAGAATGTAATGAAAATTATTCCCATTGCAACTATGTTGAAATTTAGAGTGGATTTGATATGCTGGTACATTAAACACGGCAACTAATGAAATAAATATGAACAAATGTCAGGTTAGAACAGCCACAAAAATAGCTAGAATTAATATCTTGAAAGTCATTAGTAGAAAAATAAGTAATACAAATGCATGCTGTTATTAACCATTTTTTGTAATGAATCTATCAATATTATTAAGGGATTTTGTTCCAGTAATAACATTTCATAAAATTGGAAAAAGCAAAAGTTGATGAGGACATTACTTTTCTAATTTATGATTTTTTTTACTTGAATAAACATTGATTTTAATTTCATCCTTTCAGTTAGAACAAAAGCCTTGAAGAAAATGGATGATTTTTACAGCAAAGCAGAACTTCTGTGAATTTGCTAAAAGTTGTCTGTGATTAATTTGGTACACAAACTTGGAGGGAAACAAAGGCAGCTAGAAAAATATGAATGCTTTTTCAAGTACAGAGAGCAAAGCAGAGGCATGTACCATTAAAATACTGAAACAGTGATAGCTTTCTGAAATATGTGATTGAGGCATTCATTGCAGAAGGAGGTGAAGTCTCCAAGAGCTTGAACATAATCAAGTAAAGAAGCAAGCAAGCAGGAGAATTTGATATTTACAACTTCTCACACACCCTTCACTTCCTACTAGAAGAATATTTGAAGAGCCCTGTTTTATAAATGAACACTTCAGAAAACTACTGCAACCATAGAAACTGAGCCCTTCTGTGCAAGCTATCTGATCTTCAACATTACGGTTTACAGGGAAAAGACAATTAGTATCAGCACAGAAAACTTATTTCATTTGCAAAAACTATTATTTGAATCAACAGATTTGGTAATGATTCCATATTAAGAGTAGAAGCCTTTCCCATGAGAGTTATTTTGATATTTTCAGCGTTTTAGGGAGATGGAGGTTATTGTTCTAACAAAATTCGAAGCATCTTTCTTTCTTCCTCTCAACTCTCCTCATCATGATGAAACTTGAGCACTGATTTAGAAGGTTTGCTTTGCCACTAATGAAATCAAGAAGATAGTGTTTATAATCTTCCTTTGAACTCTTGATTAAAATACATACATAAATAGATAGATATTTATATTTGTGAGCATTTGATGGTTTTGATCTACATTCCTGACACTTTGATCCCACTTTACTTTGAAGATGATTTGAAAAAGAAATTTTTAACATATGCTCCAGTACCATTATTTGCATAGGACATCCAGAATTACTACCAAAACAGAAACCATTCTAGCACAAAGGCAGACAACTGTTTTAAATCAATTCACAGTTTAAGACAAAGTTATAGCAGCTGGTGATTGTGCAGTGTCCCTAAGACTGCATTGTTGTTTTTGTTTAATATGGAATCTATCACATGTGACAATTCATTGCTTCCCAAAATTATTTTAAGAGGTAAGCCAAGCAGCAGTGGTGATACAGGAGCAAATAGCTTAAGTCTTCCCAAATATTTACTCAACATTGAGTAAATATTCATGTACCAGACATACCCATCTATGTGTCTGTTCACATCTTCTGCAGTGCCCAACTCCAAAGGGAAGATTACTTACACATTCTTGTTTGCTCTTTCAAAAGGTGCAGTGCTCAATAAGCTGCATCCCTCAGAACTGCAACAACTGTTTCTGAAAAGCCAACAAGCAAGCAGGGCCTCCAACCACTGCAGCAAGCTTTCAGAAATGTGATGCACACATTATTAAACAGCTGCTTTCTGATTAAATGGACCTTGCTTGCCACTGCTGTGTGCCGAGTGCTAAAACTAGATTTGCTGTGTGAGCAGCATAAAGTTGTTATGATTTTGTATTCATGAAAACAATTCTGCTTCAAAAAAAAAAAAAAAAGAGTTGAGTTAGTGTCCTTTGCCTCTAAATATTTATTCCCTACAATAAGTATACAAGAAGAAGGAAAAAGAACCTAAATACCTGGTGATTGTATGAAAACATAAACCTGAGCTCAGATCGCTGAGATTTGGTCTCAAATTCCCCCAGAGGACGGGAACCTGTTGGCAGGGTGGGGCAAAACTTGATTGCAAAGACAAGGAAGGAAACAGCTTTACATGGGAGTCAACTTCACCTCAAGGCTTCCAAGACTCCATTGCAGGGAAGCAATAATGCCCTCCCTGCCACGTGCTGAGCCTCTACTGTGTGTTCCTGAACCAGCCTCAACCAAGGACAAACACTGACTAATTAATTGCCTTCTTGACAGTTCCACTTTTGTAAGACTGCCTCCCTCATATTTTACACAAAGACTTTGCCAGGAAAATGATATTCTTTATGATATTATCTCTGATATATGACATCATTTGATATTACACACTAATATATTAGACTATTTCCCTTCCATTTTCTCCAGCAACACAAAGTTCCTAATTTACACATACACACAGACTGTTTATTTCAGTCTTAGAATCGGGGTTTTTGTTGTCCTCAAAAATTAAATGTGGAAAATCTTCCTCTCACTGCACTAACAGCAAAGAAGTAAAGATAAATGTGCCTCAAGCCTGTTTTCTCAGAGTGTGTGCCCTGAAGAGAGCAGCATCAGGTCCTTTGCAGCCACTGAGAACCACAAGGCAGCCAGGACTCCAAGTGCACAGATCAGCTCAATCTCTTTCATTTCAGGCTGTCCTATGCTAGGAAACATGTAATTGGTGAAGCCTTCTGCATTATTTCTGATCAGGCTCACATTTGCATTGTAAACAAGTCCATTTGCCACTTCAGCTGTTCAGCTCTGAGTCAATGTACAGGGCTGAGAGGGCAGAAAGAACACAATAAATGGTGTCATGTCCAGATTTTATCACAAGGAGCTGAACTAAATAACTCATGAGTCCAGTCACTTCTATTGAGTTATGAACTAGCTCTTCCTCCTGGAGTAAATTAAAATTCTTACTGCATACAAAAAGCCCAGTGAACACATTTTATTACTGTTGCAGAAGTAATGAAGGTAGAGCTAAGGTAAATATATAACCCAATGCCTCTCTGGTGGATTGTTTGCTAAACCTTGTAATTTTATTCACTGGTATTTGAATGTTGCATTTTCTGCCTGTGCATTCAAAGGGCTCAGTAGAAAAACACACGTTGCTGGGATATGGCAAAATAAGAGCTGTGTGATGACAGAAAAATCTACTGTCAACAAGGAAAATGTCCTAAGAGCAATGACAATTTTCTGCTGCATTTTCCAATAAGCAATCTCATCCCAATTCAGGTATAGGTATCCCAGCTAGCATCTGGGAAAAGGGCAGAGAGCACATAGTAAGAAAAACTAGGTAAATAGGAAAATTATAAAGTTCAGATAAAATGGAAGCTGGCATTTATTGTGTAATAGATATTCATGATTTCATAAATATACACTCAACTATAATAATAAATATTTACAATAAACAGAGGAACACACACTTGAAATTATTCCCAAAGAGCAAGGCCAAAATCCCTAAATGAGATAAGCACGATGGTGTGAGATAGGACTGTGAACTGAGAAAGGTGGCTGCATTATTCTGAGGTTCTAAGAAGGTAACAAGCTAAACTTCATCCTTCTGGTTGCAAAATTCTTAGTAATTTCAGCAGGCCTAGGATTCTGTATGAAGAAGACAACTTTTGCCAAAATTGAAATACATGGACTCAGTGATAGAGAGACAGGATAAGCATAAACCTTATTGCTTGTCAACTGTAAAAACCCTGGCCCTTGAACAAAAAAAAAACCCAATACTTTTTTTTTCCTGCAATGACTAGCTGAATCTACCACCATGCCATGCATGAATAAAAAAAAATCCATTCAAGTGACTAGTTAAAAAAAATGTAAAAGTGAAAAATAGAATTGCTGGTTTGGACCCACAGAGGGGCAAGGCTAGAAGTAATCCCATAAACAAGTTAATCTGCAAATGACTTATACTCAAAAATATCTGATCAAGAATGCATATTAACTAAAAATAGAAAGCAGCATGACAAATCAACCTCTATTAAGTAACTGCAGAGTATGCCTAAAAGGATTTTTGCAGTTGGAATAAAAATTAAAAAATCCTGCATATAGAATAAAAGCCAAGCGAGCCTCAGTAGGAAATAATGTTACAGGTGCCATCTTACAGGAAGTGTTGGAATTGAAGGAATTGAAAGCTTTCTGGATTAAGGTGAATGTGAATATGCCTGTACAAGATGGGAGGACCAAGCTAAAATGGAAATTAAGAGAGCTGAAGAAATTTGGAGGAGTTCCTCATGAAAAGCTTTCAAACAGAGTAAAATGTTTCAAAGTACACCAGAGGAAGCCAAGAAGGGATGCAGAGGATAAACAAAGGTGTTCAAGGTAAACTTTAGGAGGCAAACCAAGCAAGAAGGCAAAAAGTTGGAAACCAGTTCATCCATCATCAATGAATGTGTTCAGGGGAAATAGCCCAAGCTATACTTACACATGCTCACCTCAGAAACGGGAGTCAAAGCTGAGGAGGGATACCTAAAAGCCACCCTTTCCAAATTATTCTCTCCAGACAAAGCAGCCCAATGTGCAGAAAGGGCCAAAACCAAGAGAGACTTTGAGCATTATCAGAAATTCTGTGAAGAACAAGGCAAAGGGGTCCATGTCTCCACAAATTTTGCATGGACTTCTACACTGGTCAAGGCAGCTCAGAAGGATGCAGCAGAGCTGGGAAAAGTAAGGAGAAAAGAGGAGGTGATTATAATATTCAAAGGGTTGGAGCAGCTTCCTTAAGAGAAGAGAGTGAAAAGGCTGGAGAGAAGTCCCAAAGGAAAGAGAAGGATTTACCAAATCATGCAAGAAATTTGCAGAACTACATGTCAGAACTACATTTCCTCATCTCCTTGCAACACCACAGTTGGGAGGTCCTTGGTGAAACTAAAATGAGATTCGTTTTTAAAAGATAAAGGAAGTATTTCTTCTTAGTGCATCCTAAAGTTCTGGGATTTGTTGTTATATGAAGTTGTAGAGGAAGACACCATCAGACAGTTTGAAAAGGAATTAGACAAATTCATAGACACCAGAGCTTAAATCATGGCTCAAAGGACCAGAAGGATATAAATGAATAATAAAAAGCAGCTTCAAGCACTGAGGAATAAACTGCAGACAGTCTGTAGTCTTTCATGCTTCGTCCAAAGTTGCTCCTCTTTCTGTCATTGAGAAACAGGCAAAAAAAACCTCTGCCACAGAAGTAAATGTGTTTAGAGAAGCATACTTTACAAACAAATTTAACTTTAATTCTCCCTGCATTTTAATGAAAAGGAGAGAAGATTCTGCAAACCAATTAAGGAATTGGAGCACATACTCTGCCACAAAGTCCCATTATACTCTGGGCATTTTTGGTACCATCAACACAGCTGCATCAGCTGTGACAGCAGACAGAATGAAGTTTGGGATTTGTGGTGGATGTTCCAGAGCAAGGCTCTGCTGGCTTTGACACCTCCCTCTTCAGTGGTGGGCTGAGAAAGTGCAGCCCTGGAGGGATCCAGCACTGCTCTGCTGCATCAAACCAAAAGTGAGATGTCATCCCTGCACAGAGGGGGAACAATCCACCAATTATCAGAATAGCTATATATGAAAGATTCATTTAAAAACCCCCAAACCCACACACACCAAAAACACATGCCAAGCCATGGACAAGGACTTTTTTGGTCAGCTCTTACTCTCTACAGATTGCAAGATGCCATGAGGCTCACAGTGTTTGACTCAGCATGATCTCACAAAGGGATTCAGGTAGAAATTCAGGTGCCCAGGCAGTCACACACTTCTCACAACTGGAACAGCACAGCAAAGATCTCAATTGTGGCAAGAGGCAAGCACTGCCTAGAACTTGCTCTTACAACTGGTCTGAGGAAGGAAATCAGTAAATGGAGTCTAAGAATAAGCCCTTACTGCAAACATACTTCAGATTTTTCATCAGTCTGAGGTCTCGCTTGTTTCACACATTCAGAAAGAGGATTTCTTCCCAAAAGCAGCTAGCTAGCTTGGGAAGTAGGCTACAATCATGTTGCCTGCTCTCTGAGGAAAAAATACTGCTGTTCTTTCAATAATCTAGGAATGCAAAGCCTACTCTCTACCCATTACTTAGGTCACTCCTTTTTGACTTTGGAATTTTTCATGCACCTACCCATGGAAAGCCTTTTCCTCACTCCTGTGAGCTCATACACATTTATGTTAACCATGCCTATATCAATCACTTCAGGCTTTCCTAAGAGCTGGACTAAAGGAAGCTGAGATATTCCTCCAAAAGAACCAGATGTAGCATCCACAAGAAAAAGAAATAATTATCACAGTAAGGAAGAATGTCAATTCAATCAGTTTCTATTCAGGCATTGCTCAGGAAAAAAAAAAAAAAAATCAGTCTTAGCAAGTCAACTCCAGGAAATGCTGAGGAATAAGAGATTACACTCTCATAAGACACTTTTCTGTTCTCTCAGGTGACCCATTAGTCATTCCTCCCAAGTGAAGATTTCCTATTTAACTATTTTGAAAAGATCCAAGCAGGAATTTCTTCATTGCTTTCATCTTGATAGCTTTTTGTGTACACTAGCACCACAAATTCAGACCCAGCCTAAAATAGATGTTACTTCATTTCCTCTCACCAATTCCCAGTTGACATCAGATTTTTTTTATTTTTTCCTTATAGCCACAATTAGGACAAAGGATCAAAAATGTCCCAAGGAGCTGTTCTTCAAGCACTGCACAGCTATTACCACCATATATTGCATTATCAATAAAAGAGGCCAGCAATAACTGCTATTTCTAAAGGAGAACCAAACAAGCTCTCTTTATAGGACAGCCAGCAGCAAGATGACTTTTCTAATAGGCACCAAATTGCCACTCTGATTGGAGCCAGCTGCCTAGCAAAAAACTGGAATCATGCACTGATATTTTGGAGCACTTGCTCTTGTAAAACATTGTCTGGGTGCAGCACTATTTATATGCAGCCCTTCTGCATGCTGTGTTCCAGATGAAGTGACAGCCACCATCTTCAGGCAGCTGCAAATTCATCTCTGCCACTGAATCATATAAATCGGGGGTGGTTTTTTTTCCTCAATTCACTTTGGTTTAATTAGGACAGAGGAAAAGCACAGTGCAGAATAAACAGGTGTACTAGCCTACCATTCTACATGGCAGTCCTCAAAAAAAACCTCATTCAGCTCTTTTATTTATGCTATTCTATTTCAACTGCCTTGTGCCAAATTTGCTGTGGCAGAAGATTTTATCCTTTCTGAGCTCTCCCACCTCGAGGTTTGAACACCCTGATAAGGGGAGCCAGGACGGGGGAAGGAGAGCAGAGCAGAAGGAGGAGTATCAGTGTTAAGATGCCCAACATCTGGGAAGAATGATGAGCAGAACTCCATGATATCAGAAGGCTAATTAATTACTTTGTTATACTATATTATACTATGACTATATTACAGAATATTACACTAACAAGAACTATCACTAACTAACTAGAAAACCAGTGACTCTCTACCCAAGAGTCCCAACACACACTGGACAGTGAATCCAAACAGCATCACTAGAGCCTAATCAAGCAATCACCTTGGGTAAAAATCACTAGAACACACTCCACATGGGCACAAACACAGGAGCAGCAAATGAAATAAGAATTGTTGTGATCATTGATCACTCTTTTCTCTGCTTCTCTCACAGCTTCCATCTATTCAGAGAGTATGTGAAACTGCAGAGGGGCCACTGTCCAGCAAGCTAGAAGGCTCCTTTCCCAGATTTGCTATTCCTTACCCAGGGGACATCCTCTTCCCTGCAGATGCCTAAAGAGTTTTCAAGCTTGAAAGAACAGGAGCAAAATGTGCCCAGTTTGACTGACTCCTCTAACGCCCCTAAACAAATGCAGATTCTTGCCTCCATTATCAGCACTAGACTGGGAAGTGCACAGCTTCCTTCCTGCCTGGAGCTCCTCCATCCATTCCTGCCACCAGAAGATAATGGGCTTGCTCCATGCCCACACAGTCTGACAGAGACACCCCATCCTGCAGCAGCCAAGAACAAACATCTCCATCTGGCAGCAACTGCAGCTTCTGTTTCTCACAAGGGAGGCCAAAACCAAGAGCAATGCCAGAGATCCCTTTTTCTCTCAAGCACTCTCTTGTCACAAAGAGAGCCCCAAAACACAGAGTGCCATCATGCAATTTCAGAAGGCTCCCAACTCATACAGAGGATCACAGCACTTCAGAAGGCTGCAGGCATCTGCCCTGCTTGTCCTTCAGCCAGCCTTTTATCCCCTCCTGTTGATGCACTGCACCTGTGTGCCCTCTGCTCCCTGTGGTGGTTGGGCAGTGCCCTGGGCACTCCTCACCTTCAGTGCTGCTCACACCTGTAACAAATTATCCACTCCCAATCACCACAAACTCTGTGCCTACACCAAGGTTCAGTCAGAGCATCTGAGCAATATCTGTATCTTAAAACAGCTAACAGAAATAAAACAGCAAGTAATTGAGACACACAGCTAACAGAATCAAACAGGTGTCTTCAAGACCAGATGAAACCACCTAGATTACAATTTATATGAAAACTACTGGGTCTCTCACTAAACCACAAAAGAGATACATCTACCTGGGGGAAAAAAAAAAACGTATAGTGCAGTCACAACATTCCTTCCTTTTGTCTTATTTACCTAATCAAAATGGGAGAATAAAACCCCCAAAACTCTATTTTACCATGGAGACTGTAATGTGGACATGGTAGAGAAAGCCACTTGTGAATTTAGGGAAGAATTGAACAGAACAGAAGCACAAAGCTTGGTGAAAGGCACTTGTCACAAAATGCAGAACATCAATTACTTCCACAGAAATACAGAGCAATTAAACAAATCCAATAGTCAGGATACACGTGCATGCCTAAAAGTCCCAAAGCAGTGTTTGAATTATATATTACTTTATCTATTATAAACTAACAGTTTCAGAAACACCAGCCCTTCTGCACTCCTCTTCCCCACAAATGACCCCAGAAACAAATCAAGTCACTGCTGACTTACATGTCTGGTAACCACAGCAGCCAAGGCTGGAAGAGGTGATTTGGCTTCCCAGTGTTCCCAGCTGGTCAGTGGTGGCACACACCGCAGTTGAGGCAGCCACGAGACACAAAATTCCATAGAATTCCAGAAGGCTTCAACCCACCCAGAGCAACACCACAGCACTTCAGAAGGCTGCAGGCATCTGCCCTGCTTGTCCTTCAGCCCAGCCTTTTATCCCCTCCTGTTGATGCACTGCACCTGTGTGCCCTCTGCTCCCTTTGGTGGTTGGGCAGTGCCCTGGGCACTCCTCACCTTCAATATTATTCACCTGCTGCTCACACCTGCAGCCCATTGGGGATGAGGCTCAGCCACAGCCCCAACCCCAATCACCACAAACTTTGTGCCTACACTTTCTGCTACTGGATTATTTTTTTTTTGGCCCCTTATAGACACATATTGAAGTTTGGTTTGTGATGTAGGTGCTTTTCATCACTTTCTGAATAAATAAAAATGAAAACAAAATGAAAAAAAAAATATATTCAGAACATTGGAGGTGCTCACAGTAAGAATTTCTAGCTTCAGCAGACTTGTATCTGAGGACAAAACCAAGGATACCATTAAGGTTCCAGTCAAGTGCAAGAGTTAAGGCCACAAGACTAAGGATGAACAAACTCTCCTCTGAAATATGAGCATTGTCTCTTAACCACAGAAAAACATCCTTTCTCCTGAAATTGCTTTCTTTCAAACAGCATGGTATGTAGACATCTGTCAGTGACACTACAGGCTTAAATCAAACTGAAAGCATGAGATAGCCTGGAGAAGTCACGCTGGTTTAGTAACTGGTGAGGGTCAGAGGAGTTACAGATGTGCTGCTGGCTCCCTGTGCTCATGGCTCCTGCTTGCCAGAGGAAGACAACTTCTGGCAAACCACTCACTTTTAATAAACTTCATTTAACAGAACAACTGTTCTCAAAAAAACCTAGCCAAAAAGTGGGTTGTCTGCTTACATTACCATTTTAGCATTCACAAGTCAGTTGGATAAACTTACAGCTTTGCAGAAGGAAAATATTCCTTGAGTTAGAGAACAGCCACGATGTTCTGGAGTTTTGGACCAGATCCTGAGCCCTTGCATATCTGAATATCCAGAATTGTCACACAGACCTAATTTTAACCTTAATTTCTTGTAAAAATTCATGGTAAAAGGAACAGATTTTTGGAGTAGCAGTAGCCCATATCCTTACTTCTTCCCACCCTCACTGTTATCATCTCAGTATCACCACCTTCAGCAAAGCAGTTCTAAAGGTTTGCTAAAGGTGGTGATATTTAGAGGCCTGGACTTTGAGGACATTTATTTTTTTCTTTTCATAGGAAAAAAAAAGGTGAAGCATAAAAAAAACACTAAGTCTGGCTCAAGGTGAGCTAACAAAAAAGGCCCCCCCCAAGAGGCAACAGTGTAGCACAAAGTTTTACCTAAATGCAGGAGCAAGGAAAGCATCTCCTAGCAGAATCATCTTTTTGCTGAAGGTACATCAAGGATGGTGACAGTAGTGATGTGCAGTCCAACAGGATTCAGGCTGACTCGACTCATTCATCACCAGCACTTAAAAATGCCACCAGCTTTTTCTCCAGACCATTTTTCTTACACTCTCACTAACAAGTCCCTGAAATAACTCAAATTTGGCTCTGTTGAGGGACTTCCTCACGGTACTAAAATTCAGCACTTACAAAAGGAAATGCTACATTGTTAAAGTATGTTTAAAAAATGATATTGTTAAAATATAATGACCTCTGCATTTTTGTAACTCAGGGAAGAGCATGAAGATTTAAAACTAATAAAATCATATAATATAGCAAGGAAATAAGTTCCTGAAGTTTAGTCATTATTTTACATAAAAGTCTTAAAGAAGAGGTGAAATTTCAACCACAATTGGAAAGAAAATAATTTGAAAATGTCACCACTCTCCCTAGCTTTTGGGGGAGCTAAACAAGTACAAAAGCAACTGGGAAATATAACATTTTCCTTGCGTACCATGATATGAAAATAGGCTTTTGCAACAAATAAGTTAATAAAAGGGAGGGAGGAAGGGATTCTGTCCCTCTGCTCTGCTCAGAGCCCACCCACATCCAGCTCTGGGCTCCCAGCACAGGAAGGATGCTGGAGCAAGCCCAGAGAAGGTCACTGGAAGAATTGGGTTTATTCCATCTGGAAGAGAAGGTGACCTAATTGTGACCACCCAGCACCTGAAGGGAGCCTTTAAGAAAGATGGAGAGGGACTTTTTGCAAGAGCACAGACAAGGATGCAGGAGAGTAGCTTAAAATTGAAAGAGTGAGTTTAGATTGGATATTAGGAAAAAAAAATTACTGTGAGTGTAGCAAGGCACAGGAACAGGCTGCCCAGAGAAGTTGTGGATGCCCCATCTCAGGAAGTTTTCAATGCCTGGTGCCCCTGCCCATGGCAAGTGCTTGGAGCAGGATGATCTTTAAGGTCAGTCCAATCCAAACCATTCTATGTCGCAGACATCTTTTATGGAAAATCCTTTCCTTAGGATTTTTCCTCCTGAGAAGCTGAGAGGCCTCAGGAACAAAATGCAAACATTGATTATCTGCTGCTGTGGAATGCAACAGGTGCATCTGGGATTGGCCCATGTTGGATGTTTCTAATTAATGGCCAATCACAGCCCAGCTGGCTCGGACAGAGAGTCTGAGACACAAACCTTTGTTATCATTCTTTGCTATTCTACTCTTAGCCAGCCTTCTGAGGAAATCCTTTCTTCTATTCTTTTAGTATAGTTTTATGTAATATATATGATAAAATAATAAATCAAGCCTTCTGAAACATGGAGTCAGCTCCTTGTCTCTTCCCTCATCCAAGAACCCCTGTGAACACGGTCACAATTCTATGATTCTGAGATCTAGTAAACAATTGCATCCTTTTAACCTTTATACAATTCTATGATTCTGAGATCTAGTAAACAATTGCATCCTTTTAACCTTTATCCAAGAGCAGCTCTTGCTCCAAATTCATC
>WBNP01000602.1:1084329-1131923 GCA_013401095.1 Passerina amoena
ACTGCCCACAGGTGCCAGGCACTCCTTGAGACACACCTACACTGCAATCCTGGTCCTACAGACATCCCCAAACCTGTCACTCCAAGCCAGCTCAGGGTCTGCTGTGTTTGCTGCCTTGGAATGAGGTCTGGAGATTGTTCACCAACTGGTCATGTTTGATTTGTTTCAACGAATTGTTTTTACTCAATGACCAATCACCATCAGCTGTGTCAGACTCTGAGGAGTCAGTCATGAGTTTTTCATTATCATTCTCGTTAAACCTTCTGTCTGTATCCTTTCTCTATTCTTTAGTGTTGTTTTAGTATAGCATTCTCTAATATAACAGATACAACATAATGTATAATATATAATATAAAATATATAATATGAAATATAAAATATAGAATATAGAATGTAAATATATAACATATATAATATATTATATATATAATTTAATGTATAGTTTAATATATCCTTTAATATAATATAACAATAAATAAATCAGCCTTCTAAGAACATGGAGTCAGATTCACTCTCACCTCATCCTGGGGACCCCTGCAAATACCACACTTGCTAAAGCAAATTACTATACAGCTTTAGAAAAAAAAAACAAAAACAACATATACTCAATGTAGTGATTGTTCTCTGTGTTGCTGGAGCCAGTTACTTCATTCATTTGCTACCATATAAAAATAATTCCACAGCATTTTCTACATTCCAAAAAAGTGCACATAGTAACACTGACAAATATCATCTCAACGCACAAGCAATGCAAAGAAACAACAATGCATGTTTTTCTGCCTCCTAGGTGGTTAACACTGCTTTTAATTTCATCTCTGTCCTTCCACATTAGCATCTGCAGAAGCTCATGGCCAGGAGTTTGCCCTGGTAATAGCTGACTGTTCTCTTTGATATCACTCCCTGCTCTTTATGGCCAGCCCAATATCCACTGTGATTAGCAGGGGACAGCCCTGTCTCTCCAGATAAGTCAGCAGTGCTGAGCAGTTCACTCCATGCATCACCACTAATTGCTGTAAAATAAAATTCCTGCATTACACTTTTAAACAAACAAATGAAAAAAAAATAATACAATAATTATCTCTCCAGGGAAGACAACAATGCTTCACCCACAGTTGGGAAGAATTTGCTCCCATCTGTAATTCCAGGAAACAACGCCTTATTTATGCACTTTTTTATACTTTGTCTGAGATTTAATGTTCCATGAATCCAGCACTAAAATATTACTAAATAGTACTAAAATATTACTGCCTAAAAAAGTCTCAGAAGGGTATTATCAAGTGGCTCATAGTAATTTCAATCCTAGAGCTGCACAGCCATGCATTCCTAGAAGATAATCCTAAGGAGAATGGAGCAACAAGCCCCAGCACAGGAATAAGCAAGGGTCAGTGTGCCTGACTACTGCTACAAAGATAGTTTGCCTATTCTCAGTTTAGCTAATGTTCTTAAAAGAAAATATAAACCACAATATATTTAAGCACCTATGGTTTTAACCTCCTCCACATTTGTGGAAGTCCCCAAAAAACTCAAACTTCTTTTAAAATTGGCTTTACAGTTGATCACGTTCTCCGAGTTAGACACACAGAGAAATACCAACAAGATCTTCTCAAAACCAGACAAAACTTGTCTGGTAACCCCAGAAAATCAGAGAACTTTGTCAAAAGGTTTAGAGCAGCATTCAACCAACATGAAATACCTCATGAAGCATTTAATTTAACCCGTTCAACTCCACACTCTAAGTCAGTTCCGTTTTAAGTGACTCAAAAGTTCCAAGAGGGCATTAATAGGAGAAAAAGGACAGAAGAGAGATACAAAAGAAGAAACATAGCTACCAGTCCTGGTTTCCAGCAGCATTCAGCTAATGGAAATTCCAAGAGGAGGGAGGAACAAAACACGTGCCTGCCCCATGTTCTGTTTTAAATACCCTTTGGCTTTCCTGTGCCCCTCCTCCAAGTGGGATTTTGGGTCATTTGCCCCCTCAGGAGCTGGGACTGGGGCTCCAGAGTGGCTGAGGAGCACTGCCTGTGCTGTGCCAGGGACGGGATACAGGCTCTGGGGGCAGTAGGGCATGCGTGGAGCAGAGCATCTCCTCACCAGAGCAAGACCCAGTTTTGAGCCATCAGTCATTCCAGTCACTCACAACCTGGACAGACTCTCTGTGAGAAATTTGCTTTCTCCTCAAAAGTCCCATTTGTCAAATTCTACTTTGAAGAGACGTTTTTAAAACAAGTGGGAGATGTGGATTTGTTTTGTTGACTTTTCTTCTTGGAGTTTTAAATGATGTGCTCTCGAAATGTGTCCATGGCAATCTTCCTGGTTTTGTTTCTGATGGTGACTGACACGCTCAAGGGAAAACATGGCCTATATATATACACTGAGAAAACTAATACTGTTTTTAAATATTCTTTCATGAATATGACATTTTACATCCCCATTTGTTAAAGGAGAAACAAAATGATGCTATGTGCAATCACTGCATAAATCATGTACATCCCATTTTGCCATAGGATAATTATGTTGTCTCAGCGAATACTTTTTTCCATCAGATATTTTTTCTTGTGATTAAAGAAAATTTGGGTAAGACTGGTTGAGAAAATTTTATCTGTGAGAAAATTGCTGTTGACTGATACAATCTCCTTCACCAAGAGCAATCCTTCTTCTCTAGGACAGCGCTTAAAATTACATTTCTCAGTTGAAGGAATTGTAAATGGGACAAAGTATGTCAGGTGAACAGATATTTTTCAAAAGCCATTGTAGAACCATCAAGGGTTTCACAGACACTTTCACAGAGCTGAAGGCAAGGAAATAGAAAGTTTAATGCTAGTTGCACACACATGCCTTCCTTTGCCACAGCTGCCACAGATCGTGACCATGCCAGCTCCAGACAGAAAGTCCAGTTCAGGCTAAATTTCTGTTTTGGTGGTTTTGGCATGAAAATAAACTGATCACAGATCTGCCATCTGCAGTAAATCCTTTCAGTCATCAAGAGCTCTCACCATATCAGCAATGCCCAGAAAAGTAATTTCTGAAGGGAACATCAGTAAGTACTAAAGAACACTCCTTTTATTTTGCTTTGTGGTTTTTTGGGGGCAGGTTTTTTTTTTATTTGCCTTTTTGTTTCCTCCCTTCCAGACTTCCTCTAAGTTGGTTCCATGGGCTCAATGTCACTTAGTGGTTGTGACATGCTAGGTGCCCTCCTGGACTGCATCTTAACACAAACCAAAGGAGAATGAGTGGGGACTACAGCAGATGCACTCAGGATGACTTAAAAAAAAAACCAAAAAACCAGAAACCACTTTTGTTTCCATGAAAGTAGATTTATGCACAAACTAATTCAGGTGAAAAAGGTTTTTTGTTGGATAAGAACCTCACTTAGTGAGTTAGTGAGGAGTTAATAACAAACTTTCTGGCAAGACTTTTTTTAGCTCAGCTTTTCATTGAACACAGCAATGGGACACTTCTGAAAATGTCTCTGTCAGTCAATATATGAGCATCTAGAGAGAATATGTAAGGAGGATTTCTGTGTCCCAAATAAAGTTTTGACATGGAGTCACCATTTAACATTCACCATAAACTATTTTGATCACTATTGTCAGACTCCACGTGGAAGATCCAAGCCATGCAAGTGGAATATTTAAGATCTTCCTGCTGCCCTTGTGCAAACCTGATAATGAATTCAACCTATTAACTAACTTCTAATTAATTCCTGTGCAGCCATTAGTGTGCTGTCACTCTAGCACCTACATATTACATTAGTTTTCTTGTATTGTTACTTTGCTCCTCATTTTTCTAGGAGGAGCATATTGTAAATCTTATTTCATATTGGAAAGCCTTCATGGCAGTACCTTCATGTACAATACTGTTATCCAAAATACACATTGCCTAAGATAATAATTTATAAAGTAGCTGGAGAAACTTACCAGAAATTCAAGGTATTGGGGTTTTTTTGCAACTGCTTTCATATTGATTATTATGGCATTGTCCTGTACTCTTTCAGAAATCCTTATTTGCAATAAATCTTTGCATAACTGCTGCTAACTGTAAGTGGACACTAAAGTCCATGGACTTGTCCAAAGAATTGGGGCCTTAGAACTCTTAAGTATTTTTAATTTTGAATTAAGAATTTAATAATTAAGATGGCATTTTTTCTAATTGATACCACTGCCTGTAGCCCCTTAAAAACAATTGTTTCCCATGAATAACTAAACATGAATTAAAACATTAAAATATGGTTTGCTTTTCATTCTAAAACATCTGTTCATCTGGAAATAATTAAGGACATGTATGTTCAAGCTTCCTTTTTGTTGTTGGGTTTTTTTTTGTGAGATCTATTTTAAGGCATTTTCATTGTGAGCGTTCTGATCATCAGCATGACAAATTGGGTAAACAGAGCTCATTTCTGCATTGTTAACTGTAAGCTCAGACTGCTGCAGGAGAGAGATGGAGTACAGGTGAGACTTGGGCACACTTCTGCTCATCTGCCACCAACCATCAGGGTCCAGAAAAAGCAGAAAATAACAGGGCCAGTCCTCAGCTGGTTGTTGGTGATGACACCCTTGGTGTGGCCGAGACCCTCTAATGAGCACAGACATTCAGCAGCCCAAACAAAGGCAACATGGGAACAGTCCAGGGGATTTTTACTCCTATTTTCATCCATTTCTAGAGGGAAGAAGCTCAGCAAGAACAAATGGATATCCAGGATATATCTGTTTCATCTGCAGGAATTAAGCTGCACCTTAGCTATTGCCTGCACAGGCAACCAAATTCCCAGAGGATCTGTGGTGAGACTATCCCCAGCTCCAGAGAACAATTCTTAAGGTGCTGTTTGAGATGCAAGCCTACTTAAAGCAAACATTTGTTTCCTCTACTTATCTCCTCACTAATCAGAGTGCAATTTTGGTGGGTTTGGAGCTACAGGGTCACAGAGATCTCTTGGCTACAAATACCTAAGGGAATGCTCAGGATGATAAACTCTTTACTGCATTGCTAGTAATTCTTCCTGTCTGTTCCCTAATTCCTGATTTTTGGAATTCTAATCCAGATCCTTTGGCAGACCTGTAGGGAGATGGGGTTTTGGCTTTCACACCCACCAAAAACTTCTTAATAAAGCAAGAACCATTAGAGCATCCTTGATGCAATACTGCCAGCTAATTTAGAAATTATATTGGAGTAAAATCAAAAGGTGTAAATAAAGTTGCAGCTTCCCTATGTAGCTCTTACTAGCTATATCATCACAGTATGAACTGATACAAGCAAAAAAAAGACACTCCATTTTTTCTATAGTTAAGGGTCCTAAAAGTGAAAACAGATTCTTTTTTATACATGTTTTTGAGACCTTTTCACATGTATTGAGTGACGCCAAAATAAATTTAAATAAATATATAAAAATAATCTTCCTAACTGCCTCCAGTTTCTCTTAGAGATTTTTCATCACTTATCCCCAGTGCCAAAGAAATGTTACCTGCCCCATTATGAAATCCCAAGGGAGGCACAACGCTCTAGTTTTTCCACAAGTAAGACTAAACAAGGTCACAGATATGGAGGGAATGAGGGCTGGAAGGAGTGAAATATGTGGCTGTGACAGCCTAAGAACTAATGGAAGAAACTACTTACTTTTACCTACGCTGTGATTTTTGCAGTGTTGGCATATATCACTTATCTTGCTATAAAAGACGAAAAATAAATCTCCTTAATGATGAAGACAGTCTAAATTCACTGGGAGTGAGGCACTGTACAGTAATTTGCACTGCTGGCAATAGTTTTAAATATCTTCCTCCAGGTTAGGCTTTCATAGCACACAGCAAATTCACATCCACTCAGGAGTGAATGTGTGACTCCAACCAAGTCTGATTTTAGGGAATTCATTTCTGAGACAAATGACCCAATTGAGTCTAATGGCTCTGAGAAGCTGCCCAGAGTACAACATATGAGTAAGAGATTGCATGTTTGAGGCCTAAGACATTAACAAACATACTGCTGCTACCCAGTGATAGCATCATTAATGCAGCCATTTACTGGTTTATTTTTACTTAGAACAGGAGAAAATGCATGGCCCTTCTGAGACCATGAGAAATCAATATACTTTCAGCTTTTAATAACATGATCTAAAACACTTTCTATAGTCTGCAGTGGGTATGTGATGCCTTTCATTCTCACAACAACATTATTTCCATTTTAGCAGACCCAAGAATTCAATATAACCATAATTAAGGCTATGCTACACTACCTAAAATGAAAATTATATATATTAAAAAGCCCACAAAGTTCTTTTAACTTTTTTTTTTTTTTGGTAATAAAGAAAAAAATAAAGTCACTAAAATCTGTATAAAATATTTTGCATAATAGGATATCATTGACTACACATTCTGTTAAAATAACAAATAACACATTCCATAGATGCTTATTGGACCCACTGATACTCTATTTTGAGAAGATCCACTGCTCCATGTTAACATTTTTTGAGGTAATTTTCCCCTGGGTATTAAGCTCAGCAGGATGAGCCCATTCAGAAGCATTTTGCCTCCAGGAGAGAGAGGGCAGCACTCCTTAAAAACAGGGAATGCTGGGCCAACACACATCATCATTCCTGAACCACCAACACCAAAACCTTGCACAAGTAATTTATGTTTGGCTTTGTTTGAAATTCTCCTTATTCACCATTATTCTCACAAGAGTTGGGCTGGAACTCCAAGAATCATCATTGGTTAATCCTGCAGAGCTCATGTGTGAAACTGCCTCATCTGCCTTTAAAAACAGTGTTCATTTGCAAAAGGTATAATTAATAATCAATTGTTTGAAGAGCAAGCATTATTTCACTGGGTACAACATAACAGCTTTCCCCTGCTACAAACACTTAGCACTCACTGGTGAAAAGGCTTTATATTACTGGCAACATGCATTATTATTTATTTTTGATTTACAGTACAAGAAAATCTCTCTTTTCTTCCATAAAGCTTGTTCTTCCTTTCAAGTACACCAAATCAAGTGTACAGGTGTTTTACTTGCTTGTACCAAATGTTTCACCCCCATTTTCAGGACTTTTGTAGTGCCACCAGGGTCCAAGAGAATTAAGAAGCTCTCAGAATTCTCATCTGACAAGGTTATTTTAAAACTCCTAATATTCTAACATACTAATTCCATTTCTCTTGGTGCTGATAATTTAACACCTGACATCCAGGATAATGTAATTGGGCTTGTTCATTTTGGCCACTGTAAGAAATGATGATACAAGTGCTGCAAGCATCACCAATGAGCAGGAAGTCTGTGGGACTCCACATGGGCAGACCCCGTGCTGTAGGAATATAACTCCAAAACTGAGCCAAAAGGTGTTAGGAAGAGCTTGATTCAACCTAAACACAATGAGGAAGTATCTGTAATGTTAATTTTTTTCTTTGACATCACAACTGACCATCACTTAATCCAAGAGATTCGGCAGGCATGCTCAGCATCTGCGAGCCCTAAACCCTTGGTGACATAAAGGGATTGCAGCTGACATGAACACGGAGATATTTGCAAATTTAAGACTTTGATAGGCTGAAGAGAACCAGGAGAATACAGCCATCTTGTGCCTCTCATTTGCTGGCTAGGCAGGGCTCTGTGAAGATATTTTGTGCTGTTTGCCTTTAGAGCTTGACAGTAACAGAGGTTCTCCAACGTGGTACTGAATTAGGAGGCACAGTGTTTGTATTGTTAGAACCTTAATTGAAACAGTCAGAGAGAAATGTTTTATTGCAGAGAGAGAAAGGACTTTTTTAATAAGACTCTAAGGAGACTCAGCTTTAATGATGCTTAACACCATGTTTTAAATCTACAGGCTATTTCCTGTTAAATGTTGGTTGTTTAACAGCAGGCTGGCATCAGACAGCCTGCTGTGGATAGTTAGGGCTGGCTTGTGCATCTTCTGACAGCCTCAACATTGATGAAAGACAGCACCAATTCTCATTCTTACCGTGTTTCCCTTCCTGACACTTTCTTTCTCAGGCTGCTTTTTAGAACAGGTGTTCCTCACATGGCACAAGCACAAATATAATAAACTGTTTCACTTGAAACACCAGGTAAGAGACCAGGATTATGAAAAGTAGGTTCATCTGTTCCTCACCAGTGTTTAACACAAACTTTTGACATGGGTATGAAAATGCAGAAGTAATGAAATAAACACTCTCTTCATTAAAACCTTTTAATCACAAGTCAGCAATTGAAAAGAGTAACCACATTACAGAAAACCAATTTTAGTAGTATATTAGTAAATCAGCTTTTATTTATAAGGATGTTAAGACTAACAGACATCAAATAAGCAGGTTTTTAGAAAAACTCAAAATATGAGTTTTCAGTTAAGTTGTTGAGCCATAGTTCAGTTATATCTCAAATCAGTGGACTACCTTTATTTTTCCAAGGGTTTTTTTGGTCTCTTATCCCACTTGGGGAATTTGCACACTATCCATTTAGAGAAGGGGGACAGGGACGTTGGTTGCTGTGGGGTGGCATTTTGTTGTTGGATATTTTTTTCCTTTCCCTTGCAAAAGAAAACTTTAAATGCTGTCACAGATGAAAAGATAATTTTTTTTCAGTAGAAGATTGAAATTTAAACAAAATAAGATGCAACCCATCACAAAATTCCACAGCATTAAAATTCAAATTCATACCTTTCATACACAGAGCAGCAGCAAGCAAATTTTGAAGAATGATCATTTCAAAAATCAAAGTTGCCTCTCTGCCAAAATATACATATTTTTTGTCTAAATGTGGCAACGTGTGTGCAACTGAGGAAGCTGTTTGATACAGACAAAGAAAAGCTGACAGTTCAAAGGGTAATTTCATGGACTGAAAATGGTATTTCCACCCAGCTTTGAATAGGAAAAAGTACACAGATTTCTGCACTAGTTCTGATTTTTCCCCATAGCCCCTTTCTAAAAGGCAGGAATACCCTAAAGGAAATGGGAAAAAGCCAAACCAGAAAGGCTGATAAGGTGATTCAATCAGTCATGGGGCTGATATTAGCAGTGGTAAAACAAGGTTCTCTCACCCAAACCTCAACCTTCAGGAAAAAGGCAGCAGAAATGAATTAATCTAAAGCCCCCAAAGCCCCATGAGTTGTTAGACAAATCTAATAACCAGATACTGTATTATTGATGCTGACTTTCTTGCTGTTGATCCAAGAGGGAAATCTGCATTTTCTAGTAGAAAGAGCTATCTACAGGCAGTACATAAAATAAAGTAAAACATCTCAAAAATCCCAGCACCATCAAAGACTTACATGATGGAGTAAACACAGCATAAAGAGGTAAAAGCAAACAGCTCACACAACCAAGGTCACAGAAAGTACTTTCTGACATGTTTTTTGGTGAGCAGAGATTCAAAATTCAGTAACACATTGAAAACAAAAATTATTTTCAGATTACTAGAAGACAAAACCAACCAAACAACAACACCACCCAACTGAACCAGCCAAACAAAAAACCATAAAGGAAAAATAATAGCCAAACTTCTTTGAATATTTCAAGCCTGGAATGTTTGTAATTCTATGCATGGAAGAACAACTGAGCAGTGAAAGCCCAGAGTTGCCTGGCTGGGACATTGGTTTGGAAATGGAATGGTTTCTTACTGAAAGTGAGCCGAAAGGCATGGAGTACCTGACAATATGAATGAAATACAGAGCACCAGAAGCAGGATGAGGCCAACACCTTGCATTTCACCTTGCAGGCATTCTTAAGTCAAACATTTATATTAGCAGACAGCAACCCCACACACAGGACCTATCATTCTCAAGTATTACTGCACTCATTCTTGCATAAATACACACACAGACCAGAGCTTAAAGCACCTATGATGCACTACACATTTCTTTCAAAATGCCTGTCAATTTTTTATGCTTAGAAAGAATTCAGTTTTAAATTCTCCCACTAGTAGATGCTCTGCAGCATTTCTGGGGCCATTCCACATCCTAAAGTATTTTAGTTTCCTTTACCTTTTTTGTTCTCCTTTTATCGCTATTCACAATTTTTTTTTAAGTTACTTTTCTGTAGCTAATTTACCTTTTTTTTTTTTTTTTGCTCTGAGCTCCATTTAAATTCTTTTTCTCTATTCAAGCATTTGAGATGGTTATGGTATCCCTTCAGTTACTGTGTCTCTGATTATGCCTCCCTTTTTTGGTTGGTGCTCCTCCTTCCTTCCAAAACCAAATACATAATCTTCCATTGAATTTTGCCTGCATGAAAAGGCTACAATGAGACCATTTAATCTTCTCCCACTAATTAATCTCTTCAAGTCCCCAATCTCTTTTAAGAGGGGTTTTTTTCCCCGAGTTCCTTTCAGCAAATTCACATTTTGTCGTGCCAGCTCCAGCAGCACGAGCACGCATCCGGCTAATGCGGGACCCTTTACATATTAAAAACGTACATGCAAATGTTGAGCACAAAATAGAGTGACTTCAAAACAGATTCCAGACAAAATCACACACCAGTGCAAATCCTTTGGAGAACACCCAAGTGTCCTGGAATTAAACTTTTACCCCAGGAAACAGCTAGAAGCATGTGGTAGTGTAGAACAGGATGATTTGGGTTAAAAGGGACCTGAAAGTGCAGGGACATCTTCCACCAGATCAGGTTGCCCAAAATCTCAGTCAACCTGGCCTTGAACACCTCCAGGGATGGGAATCCATGCCTAGCTTAAGCAAGAGAGGCAGCAGAACAATGCCTGTTCATGTCCTACCAAGATCCAATGTTTCCAGTATTTTACAGTTATGATATAGATATACACATCATTAATTTAAGACACTCCTGTCTCACAGGACAGTATTCAGATTTGGAAATTGGACAATTAACACACACATTGCAAAATGCTCTTGCATCAACACATTCTGAATTTGAAATTGGCTGAATGACTCCAACTGAATGGTTAAAGCATCTTACACTGTGGGGTAAGGAAAAAGGGAGGAGGCTTCTTCAGAATCAATTCAACCCATCTGTTGAGACTTCTCCAAAACACATTTGGATGAAAATGAGCTTAAAATATCACTGCCTGCTAAGGGTACATCCATCCAGAGAGAACAGTAATCCTATCATTCCTCTAACCCTACACTTAGGTATTTTTAGTTTGGACATATCAAAAGCACTAAAATATTCCAGCTTGGTGCTTGCCGGGTGAAACCTGGAGCCTGGAACCATCTCTGCTCACCATGGACTTGTGCACATCTGCATTTCTGCCTGTTTGAGCTTCTCATCCAGAAAAATTAATTCTCCTAGGAATAAACAAACTTTTATGATACATATATGCTCCACCTTAACCTTGTGCCACCTCCAGGTATTTCTCCATGCTGATTTTTTTTCTAGTCTAGATATCTCCATGTGCTAGGATTTAGGTTAACCTCTTACATTTCGCTACCAGATGCTCCATACACTCCAGTCAGGGATTTTGTTCATTTCTCCCCCGAATGGTGAGGACATCTCAACTTCAAGGGATTAGGAAAAAATGAGGAAATCAACAACAGGTGAATTAGAAGCGGATCAGACACTTCCCCATTGGAAAGAAAAATGTAAATGAAAAAAGCTAAGTTTGATCCTCATGTTCATGCATGCTTTCAAAATAGGATTTGTCAATTGCAGATGCAAAGCAATTTCAATTTTATATTAGTCACTTTGTCTAGTTTATATTCTGAAACATTAAAGCTGCATAAATGACCTGCCAAGTACTGATGTAAGCTTATTGACAAAACAGAATGCTTTACAGTAAGGGCATAATCTCACAAGGCTCCACACAGTGATGCTGTAATTACTGTTTCAGCCTCTGCACAGCACATCTCTAATATACAATGCAAGATTCACCAAAACTTAAAAACAAATAGCTGATTTCTGTGGGAATAAATTATCTGAAAGAGATACCCATTGAGAACAAAACCAGAATTACTCTAAAATGATCACTTATACTTCTTTCGCTAAGGTTTAGGAATAGAGAGTAAACTCTGCAATTTCTCTATCAATTCATGAAATCCTTGTGCAGTAGCACACAGATCCCTCCCACATCCTCTAGAAAGCTACAGCAGTGCAACAAAACTTACAAAAGAAGCACAAGAAAATAGCTGCTTTCCTAGCATTCCCTGTAAAATGAGTAAACAAACCTCTGTATGTCAGGCAGGAACAGAGCCATCAGTTATTTCACAAGGACAGGGAGAGAATAAAAGTAACAGAAATCAATACCAGGTTCTACTAGACTTGTCTATTTTAAGTCCATAAATTATGCCTGTATTTAGTTTTCTTCTCTTGACTTTCACTGCCATCTTGTATGTGCTCTCTGCATTCCCACTTCCACTCTCCTTGCTTGGCACGTTGCATTTTTATTTTATCAGGAATACTTCCATTATGCTCTTTCTTGATAAGAAAATGAAGTGGAAATAAAATGTACAATCTTAAATGTTGTTAAATCATCTGTGAAATGCAAATTATTTTGTGGAAGCTTTTGGGACTGGATATTACACTTACCTTTTTAATCAGAGACACATGGTTTGTCAGACGTGCATATTTTTGCCTGGTTCTTGTGGCTTGTTGGCCAACCACTGCATAAACCTGCCCCAAAGACAGAGCTCAAATTAAAGACCCAAAGGTTTAATTCATTCTGCTTGAATAAGAATGACCACTTTGAAAATGAATTTTGAAGGCTGGCTTAGCAGTGAAGGAGTTGTTCCATGAGGATTCACTCCTCTACACAAAGAACAGGCAAAAAAATGGATCCATACTTATAGATGCATTGCTCAATAATCCATCATTACTGTACCAATGCACAGCTCAAAAAACAATGCAAATCTTTCTTCAAGTTGCTCCATTTCAGAAAGTTTTTATTCAGAATTCCTTCAGGTTTTTTCCCCTATTAATATTCATCTACAAGAATGATGCCTTTAAATACCAATAACTGTCACTCTTCATCCATAATTTATGAACTTCTTAACACAAAATCCATAGGTTTGACTTTTTGCCCCTTGACTCCAAAAATTAAAGCCAGAAAAAGCTATAGGGGACATCACAGGAATGTAACTATCATTATCTAAAAATCTCAAAGACATCTGCTGTTTATATATAGTCCATATTCTTTCACATCTGGGCCAGAATGCTATTAAAGGCACCCCGTGGTTTCAGATCAATTTAATTTATTTTATTTACATTTTAACAATGTTTGACAAGATAAACCTCTTAAGAAATTTTGTATCATTTATGAGAAAGGGCACTGAACCTTAAGAAAGCAGATAAACTGAACCCTTATAAAGGCTTCCCTCAAAGGGATGTTTTCATTTAAGTCACTGTTGTCCATCAAAAACATGGCTTTGTTCTTAATTATGTGGAGACTAAACTTCAAAAAAAAAAAAGAGTAACATGAAAATATGAAAAAAAAGCTTTAAATAAGGATTTGTTTAAAAAAATAAAAATAAGAATTAACAGGAGACTGGATAATCAAACATTTCAGAGAGAAGGCAGAAGTCAAGTCTGTAAATCCAGGTGAGAATCTTTTTAGAAGCATTTCTTAATATGGACACAAATTTATTTACAAATTAAAAGATTTCATTCCTTTTGCTCTTCCAAATCTAAAAAGCACATAGAGCAGATTATATGATTTGGAAGACGATGTTAACCAAATGTTAACACTAATTTTGAAAGCTAAGGAAGGACATTAGGTATGAGCCCATGAGCCTTCACAATTGTGGCCAGTATATATAAGATTACAAATATATACAATTATATGTGTAAAATACTGGCACAAAAAACATATATACCCCTGCCTGAAATTCCATTCTGACAAATGCAAATGGTCAGGAAGGACTGGACTGTAAAAAAATGATATTTCCCAAGATAAGGCACATGATCTCATATCTACAGCAGCACAAAGGCATGCAGCACAGAGATGCCCAAACAGACTGAGACCCAAACAAATCAGCCTACACTTGGAAGCCCAAAAAGCACCCCAAAACCAGCCCTGTAAAGCCCTGCTGCCTGGCCCTGTGCTGACACACACAGCCCCCAACCCCAGCAAAGCTGCCCTACCTACAAACCATCAATATTTATCAATATCAACACACAACTACTGCTGTCAGAGCAAAGTAGAAAAAACAACAGTTCAATACTAAGCTGCCAATTTCAACACCCTTCATTTTCTTACCATTTTAATAGTATTTACTATCAGGACTTCAGGTAGCTGTGTTTTCCTATAATTTTGTCTTACTAACATAAAATCATGACAATTGATTTAAGTCCTGCATCCTTGGTTTACAGGCTGGATCTCACTTCCAGCAGGAAAGCTGAGCTCAGAAATCAGAATACACTGATTTTTATATAAATTTATAATTTTTCCTAGTTTTAAATAAATTCAAAGAACAAAATAGGCTCTCATGCTCAGCAACAAAGACACAGCAAGAGAAGGGCAAAAATCCAGGCAGGGCAGATATTTTACTAACATAATCAGCCTTCCAAATTTCTGATTTTTCAGTGACATACTAAGTAGTTCATTTTCCTGACCATGCTTTACAAAATGCATAAAGATACCACATACAGAACAGCTACTTTTCAATGCAAACTGTGCTTAATAAAGTGAATCTCAGGGCAGCAAAACTTGACAATTCTGAACAACAAAGCACTGACCAAGAAGACACCACTCAGTAATCCTATGACTTAGGTTTTGATGGTATAGGGGATGGGTATTATCACCAGGCCTGGATATGGTAAAAAGGCAGAAATACTACAGGCTTTAATCTGCAACAAAAAGGGGTTGAAAGGATCTGTGGCTATACCATTCTTTTTCAAACACTCATTTAAAATGGTATTTCTTGGGTAGATCAAGCAGCTGTAGAGTGTTACTTTCACAATTTCAAGTGGTGTTTTTTTACTGCTGGTGGATTCAGGCTATCCAATTTAAATAACATTATGTTACTCTGAAGCTTGCCCAGTGTTTCCTCAAAGGGATTGCACAAGGACTTCTTATTGAAAATATTAAGTATCGCATTTTTCAATCTCTCTCATGACAATTCCTCTTTGAATCCAGAGATGGCCAAGCTGTCAAAAAGCCATCCTCTGCAGCTCATGCTGAACATGCACAGCTCACAGCCTGGAAGGCTATCTGTGCAGACACACACACACATGCACACAAAAATCAGCCAAGTTGTTCCAGCAAGGCTTGCATGAAGCCAATTTGTGTGATGTGCACTGATAACACATCCTATTGCATGATTTGTGTTGATCTGTGGATTACTTTAAAAAGAAAAAGCCCCTCAGGGAAAAGATGATAAAATTTTACATTTAACTACCCTGGACAATCTGCGGTAGTCTGTTATAACAATCTTCATATTCCACCATCTAATGTGGGAATAAGGCTCACAATATGGATTCCTTACAAGGCTAAAATCCAGATACAATGAAGCACTGCTCAGAAAACACACACGTAGAAATGCATAACCAACTGAAATACAACTGCATGAGAAGCAGACATAGTTGCTTTTCATGCTGTTCATCAATTTTTGGGGTCTCTTCAGCCCACTTTACCAGCACGTACAAAATTAATTACATTATTCATTTTGGTAGAGGTATGCTCAATTACCATCTCAGATGTAAGCAATACCTTTTTCTTCACATTGCACAGAAGGGAGAATTTACCTGGGTGCAGTAGAGGGTTTCCTGATTCCATGACTTCTCTGAAATTCTCGTGTGAAGGATTATCATGTATCATTGACTGTAACTGGTTTACCAGGTCTTTAGCAGTGGTTAAGGGTCAACCTGCTCTGCTTGCATTAATGTCAATATAACATGAATGTGCATTTCAATATAACATTGAATTTTGAATGTCAGTGTAACAGAACCCAAAAGCAAGCCTACAATTCTTGTTGCTGCATCCAAGCAAGGTCTGATTATCTGGGTTGTGGACCAAATTCAGCTTCAATCTATTCGAACTGGAAGTGTATAACCCACAGCTGAGGGTCTCACTGCTGCAATTGCCCTCATTTCTGCACTGGCCAAGCAGTGCTAACTGCATCTCCAGAAGCTGAAACTGCAGCTCTGCCTTGCAGCCAGGCTGAGCCCTTTGGATCCCTGACTCTGGTGGCACCGACCTCCCACCAGCTGCCACCACGGGAGCCAGCAGCACAGGTCACACTCCCCATGGCTTCTGTCACTCAGCTGCCTCAGGGCACCACTTAGCACAGTGACCCAAAATCCCAGGAAAAAGACCCCACTTCAAGTGAAGTGGTGCCTTGCCTGCTGTTTTAAGCTGACATCAGAAAATCCTGAAGCACTGAAGCACTCCTGGCTGTAAAATGGAATTTCGCAGCCTGCAAAAGCATCAGATTAATTTAGGAGGAAAAAAGCAAAATAAACCATTGAGTGGCTGTTTTGCACTACAAAGCCTGAAAGACAAGCACCAACAATGAAAATAACTGAGGGG
The DNA here is from genome assembly GCA_013401095.1 of Passerina amoena. NCBI lineage: Eukaryota > Metazoa > Chordata > Aves > Passeriformes > Cardinalidae > Passerina > Passerina amoena. Next base: position 1,100,737 of record WBNP01000602.1, read on the forward strand.
GAGGAAAAAAAAAAAATAAAAAGCTGCCTTCCTCTACAGTTGTAGAGTAAACCTTAATGCAGTCAGTAGTAAGTGCTATCTCCATAACTGTTTGTTTCCAGTCTGTTTCACAGTTTAGAACACACTTAAGTTTCCTTCTGCTCTGGTAAATTGATTTTTGTACAGCACGAGGGGATGTGTTCTGCTTCCAACCATAAATTTAAGGAAATAGTACACATCTCCTTACATTAAGTAAAAATCAATTTTCTACCTGTAGGTGATGAAACTATCTCTCACACCTGCTGAGCAGACATATATCTCATAAGGCCTAAAGTCACAAACTGGTGCAATTCAGCAAGAGCAAAAGTAAAATGTAATCATTTTAAAGCTATTATTTTACATGGGACTCAGGTGTTCCTTTCCAAAGGTTATCTCTAGATTTATTTACTGTTTTAATATTAAGCTTTCTCCTCTTCATTCTCGTATGCTCTGCTGTCATCAAGAGATTGGAGTCTTGGTAAAACCCCAAACCACATCACATCTGAAAAATGCAAAGCAGCTGTCTCTCCCCTTCCCCTGATAATACAGGGCATTCTAGAAGAGCTGCATTAAAAGCTCAGATCTGAATCTGAGCACAACACAAAGACAGCTGTTCATATTTGGCTGTGGACTGCCACAAAATTACCTTATTTGCAAAGCTTGCTCTGTGGTGAGCACAAAAATGATAACAGCATGACAAAAGCAGAAAGGTTTATTCTACACATATCTGGGTCTGCCTTCAAATGTGATATTCAATATGCAGCTCTGAACATCTATTCATAATCATTCACTCCAAGCAGTTCTGCACAGGCAGCATTTTAATATGGGGAGAGCAGTACTAAACTATTTCCCTGCATAATGGTACAGAAACAAGTATTTTAACATTCAAGTGGAATAAAGTGCTCAGAAAAGGAATGGCTGGCAAAAAAATTGGCTTATTTCTGGCAAATGCATTTCCAGTCAAATGGGAAAAACTTCTGTCTGTCAGCCAATCAATCAGCACATCTTTTATATTAAAGTGGTGATAATATGCCTTTCAACATTAGGAAATTAGTGAACTACAAAGATTATATTCACCTTCCTTAAAAAAGAAAAACTCCCCAACAAACAAGCACAAAACTTAACCATCTCTATCAGGTTCCAAATGGAAAAACTGTTCAGAAACAGTATCTGATGTGAATTTGGTCAGTATAATGAAGCAGAAATAAATAAAGGCAGATGAGAAGAGGGAATTAGAAACCACATGTCTGAGTTGGAGTAGTTTATTATCATAGTTTCTATTGTTAATTCCCTAATTAACACAACCATGCAAACACAAAATGAAGAAAGGAAAAATTTACTGCATAGACAGCCTCAACCAGAATTTCCCAATTTTAATACTAAGAAATTGATTGTAAAGAGGCATATTTAGCACATTAACCATATCAGCTTCATTTTAAAGCCAATGACCTGCTCTTGGACAAGATAACACCACGCCAGCTACCAGAAAGAAAAATTAACTCAGTGTTGGGTTTAGAAGATTGATGACACACTGGTGTTTCAGCCTGCCCCAAAATCAAGGACTCTTTATTTTCCCTTACCCTGACAGTGAGGAAAAGCACAAGAAGCTGGGAGGGAACAGAAAAGCTGACCTCAACAGGCCAGAGGGCTGCTCTGTGAGTAGAGCATTACCTGCTGGGCTTAAACCACAGAAATCAGGTAAGCACCCACAAATGGACAGCTGCTACAAGTTCCGTGTCCAGAAAACAGAGAAATTTTTGATTTAAACTCCTAAATTTGTGTTTGATGTCAGGCATCCACGTTTGATTAATTTGGTCCACCATGTTCATCTTCCAGCACAAAGAGCACAGGAGATGTGCTATCCCAGAGGAGACAGAAATTATCTCTGCCATGCTCTGGGCACAAGCTGCACACCATGAAGATGATTTAGGAGCAGAGAGTGTTGCAGACGTTTTCTGAAAAATCCTTTGCTAGGAATTTTTCTTCTGAGAAGCTGAGAAGCCTCAGAGGAAAAGAAAAACAATAATTATCTGTGGAATGCAACAGGTGCATCTTTGGTCCATGTGAGCTGTTCCTACTTGATGACCAATCACAGTCCAGCTGTCTCAGACTCTGGTCAGTCACAAGATTTTATTATCATTCCCTTCTTTTTCCTTTCTAGCCCTCTGATGAAATCCTTTCTTCTATCCTTTTAGTATAATTTTAATATATCATTTTCTTTTAATATAATATTATTATAAATAATAAACCAGCCTTCTGAAACATGGAGTCAAAATTCTCATCTCTTCCCTTGTCCTGGGACCCCTGTGAGCACCACCACACAGAGCTGCTCCCCAAGCACTGCCAGCACCTTACAGGTAAAGAAAAGCACTAAAAAGCAAATTAACTCCAGTAGGATCTTTGCCACATGTGCTGCTCCTTGCTCTGTACTATTATATTAAAAAAAAAAGTTAATCCAAAGCTCACTGAAATTTCCTTTCAGCTTTGCAAATTACTGTATTTTTGATCAGCTATAGCTTCATCAATACACCTAAAAACACACTCCCCCTTGAATCCCCAAGAGAGGATCACAGCCCAAATGAGACAAAGATTACTCTAAATGGTGGCACCAACCCCAAAAAGAAAACATGCCTTACAAATGAGTGCAGCAGCTTCCAATTTCTGCATTGTGCAGCCAAGCATACTCATTCTTGTCTGATGAAGAAGAATATAATCACCTAGGGGCATGTCAAAAATAACTGTTGCTTCTCCCTTGCTATCCTTTCTTGGGAGAGCAGAGTTTGGTGAGGCAATCAAGAAATTAAAAGTGACATTTCACAAACTGATTGTCATGTTTTGGGGTTTGTTTTTTTTTTTTGTTTGCCTATTTAGAGTATGTATGGCTATCAGGCAAATACACTGAGAATCTGACACAGCCTGCATAGCAGTATCTGAACTAATCCTGAAGAAAATTAATTCCCTGAAAAAATAAACCAAGACATCTCAGGAGGTTATTGTGATGTCTTCAATCTTTTAGTGTGAACTGAATGCTTTAAACTCTAATGTCAACCATTTCAGCTGCCTACATTTCATTTTAAAAATTATACATTCATCAGTTAACAAATTTCAAGTCCATCCTATTTCAAAATACAGTCTGATGAAGGGAAAGCAACCAAATTTTTTTGGTTTTGGTGCATGGGTTTAGTTTTCCTTTCTTAACTTTCACCCATTATCAAAAAAAAATTATTTTGCAACGATTTCTTAATGTGGAACAGGATTTTAGCACCCTCCTTAAACAAAACAGTCCTGAACTGAAGAGTATTTTTTCTTTATCCAATATAGTACCGAGAAACAAGACAATTGGGATATTTTAAATATTCATTTCCAAAGCAAACTGTATGGTTTGTTGCCTTGGTTGTGCAATAGCTTTGTTTGCAGAGACCCAAATTTGGCATCAGCTCCAGGATTCTTGACACCTGTTTCAGATTTAAATAAATTAATTCAGGTTCCACTATTGCAACAGCTGAAAATCTGGTTATTTCTTAAGTTAATTTCCAGAACAGCTCATTTCAAGAACAAATCTGTGTAAGCAAAGCAGCCTTGTCCTACAAATCCCTGAAACATGAGGAAGGAAGTGTTTGTACAAGCAAATTTTAATCCCTGACACTAAGCCTTAGCATACATGCATTAACACTTGCATTATGAAGACTGACTATTAAGATGACATGGGTCTGAGATAAATATGACTGGTTTTTTCCATTACAAATTATATATTCCCCAATGATGCTGACAGGCTTTCCAAAAATTACAAAGAACATTTCCTATACCTGCTTGCTAGCATCTACACTTGAATTTCTGCTAGAAGGGACAGTTTCCTAGGTTTTGCACTCCTGCATAGGAAAAAACACAAAACAGCCCAGAAAATCCTGAATATTCAAAAAATTCCTCCCAAATGTTCATACTGATACAAGTTGATGGAATCCTAGAACACCTCATGTTGGAGGGGACCCATATTACCAAGTCTCACTTCATTTAAAGTAGAAAGTAAATTTCTTTTAAAGCTACAATGAATGAAAGACCATAAAAGGGAAATTTAAAAATATCTGAAAATTAAATTGTATCTTGATAGGTATCAGTAGTTCATACACCATTAAATACTTTGTTAAATTGGTAACTCCACGTGATACCAGCAAATTTCCTGCATTGCACAGAAGTGAGATTGCTAAACTGCAAATGAAAGAACGCAGGATGGTGATGTTTGGAAGGGACCACTTGGGTGGATCATCTGATCCAAGTCCTTTCTCCAAAAGGGTCAGCCCAGAGCACAGGATTGTGTCCAGATGGTTCTGGGATACCTCCAGTGAGGGACACTCCACAGCCTCTCTGGGCAATGCGTTCCAGCACAGTCAAGTTCTTCCTCAAAGAAATCAGAATTTATTTAGGCGCACAAGACTTAGAGAATCAGCTATTCATCCCTCTCCTGTTACAGAAATATCCCCATGATATTCCAACCCAGTGTAGAAATATTTAAAGGTGCATATCTTGCCTTGCAAAAATTAGATTAAGTGCATGTGCTTGTAGAAATGCAATAGTTTGCCTCACTGTTTTGTAAAACCACAAGTCACATAAGATCACCATCATCTTCCTTCTGACACAAACCCGAAATTCTCATCTAACTCAACAGTTAATATTTGCTTTGTGTTTCAAAAATCTGATTCACTGAGATGGTTTCTAAACACAGTAAATAATTTAAGATACTGCAATGTCTGCATGTGGAAAGGTTCGCATGAACCTTGAAAATTCTTTTGTTGCATTATTTAGTATAGTTATAAATGTCAGATTACTGTTCATAAAGGTATGTCTATTTAGAATGGCATTTTCAGAATAATGCTTGCAAAAGTTCATATTAGTATTCCTCTCGGTGCTGCTAAACCCAGTGTTGGTTCCTTTTTTTCTCTCTTTTTTTTTTAATTTTTCAACATGGCAGGTGCCTTTAAAAGAAATGCAGAGCTTAAAAGAGAACAAAGATGAAGCATGTTCTATGTCAGGTCAAAAATGTTCCAGAGCTGTACAATTGTTTTTGCCATTGTCTGTCTCATTTGTCTATTTATATTTATTTGCTGCAACACACGGAAGATCTGATCAAGTAACAGCATTCTCCACTGAGCTTTATGCAGTGACAATTAAAACAAACAAGAAACCAACCTCACCCCCATTAAAGAACAAACAAATAGAAAAGCTGTCTGTTCTAAGGAGTTTTCCCTCAAAATGCAAGAAAAAGAACACGAAGAATTTAAGAAAAGCAAGAAAACCAAGCAAACAATCAAACAATATATTTGCCAGGATATAGCCAAGTGCCCAGAGGAAGATTTTAATTAATGGAAACGAAGATATGGAGTAAAAATAAGTCAGAACCAATCACTTGGTATTAGTTTCAAAAGTACTTGTCTTGTGTTTTCACACTGAAATCTTTTTCCAGAGCTGGAATTAATTACCACAGAGATCACTTACAATTTCTGATCCTACAAGAAAACCTGATTGATTGAGAGTGCCCACTAAGCTGCCACTGATGACATTGAAATTAAGGTTAAAACGTGGCAGAGGAGGTGAAGAGTTAAAAAAAAAAGCTCTATCTGTTCTTTAGGGCTCCTCTACACATCCAAAACACTTGAGCTTTTATGACATGTATTTATTTTTGTTCAAGGGCAATTAGTCACAACGTAGTGAAACGTGCTTTTATACAGCAACAGATCAGAAGAAATTAGTTAAAACAGAAATTCCCTCCCAAGCTGATATCATATCAGGCAAACTCATTAAGGAACAAGCCATCAAAAACAACCAGCTCTATCCTCTTATTGACCACTTCCCCACGTTTTTCAGCACCACAGCTCAGATGTCCACCAGCATGATATTGCACGAAGCACCAAGAGAGAGAATGTCTGCATTATGAAAGGTAAAACATGGCAGTGTGCAAGGTTTTATAAAGATCTTTCCTAAGTTTAGACTCAGTTGGTCCCAGGCACAGAGTTAAATATTTCCTAAGATACATGCTTAACTGGTGTACAGAACTGAGAACAGGAAATACAACAAAAGCACCAAAAATTATCCAGACATCCAACACTGGCAAAGTCACAAGTTTTAGAGAAGTCTTATAAGAGAACTTCCTTTTCTTCCAAGAAAAAAAGTCTTTTCCTTATAGAAAACACAGAATGACTTCATACAAATAAGAAAAAAAAAACTTATCATAATTTTTTTTTTAACAAAGTAATTTGGAATCATTGCAAACAGCTTAGGATTTCAGACTGAATTTAGTTGCTATGCTATTGAAAAGTTGGTTCATGTTCTTCATAGAAGAAAAAAACCTGTCATATATTAGTCACTATAAACATTTTTTGTTTCTAACATCTTTTTCATGCAAAAGCAAACCAAATAGATATTTTGAAGCCTTACATTTTCTCACTACAAATACTTATGAAAATCTAATGTTAGGCTTTAATTTCAAATTTTACCTGCTTTATTTTTCCTACCAATTATATTTCTTCATGACATCTCATTAGAGGATGGTAACTTAAGACATTGCTTTGCTTTCATTTAATTTCTGCTATTTCAATAAGTAACAGCTGTTCCCAAATAGAACTGCAGGAATTTCTTTTGTCAAAGCATTTTCTATTTATATTCATTTGCTGAAACAAATCAAACTTCTTTAAAAACAAGCAAATATTTTCCTCATATGACCTACTAAATTTTTTTTTATCAAAATACTTTCACTTGATGACAGTTTTTCCAAGGGAAGAGTTCTTAGCTGAATAACTCAGAATTCACACATATAATACAAGGCATAAATGTCTTTCAAAAAATGTTCAGGTTCTGTTTGCTTTATTAATTGCAACAAAACTTGATCTAAATGACAAAAGGCAAAACTAGAAAGTTTTAGAAGGGTTAACCATGCTTTAGCCTGGCTCAATCAGTGATTGGAGAGGCAATGGAGTTGACATGTGATTTATCCCTATGATGTAGTTTGCACTATAAACCATGAAGTGCTATCTACTGAAAGACATTGGAGAAGCAGTGAAGCTCCTAAAAGCAAAATTATTGCAAGTAGTAAATATGACACATGCAGTAAGACAAATAAAATGAGATAAGCCAAGTTCCAAAACACCAACACTAGATGTGTTCCTTATACATTTATAAATTTCAGCAAATGCAGTCTGACACCAATTCTACTCCAGAAGTCTGGGCAAGGCTTTAGCAGTTAATAAAAACCATGAAATAGTGTGTGCATAATGTGAATGAAAGCCTTTATTCCAACCAGACTCTCAGGGAGCTCACAAATATCACAGTGAAATCTTTTGTCAGAATTTATTATAAATATTTGCTGCTTACTCTCATCTCCACTTCAACAACATAGAACACATAGATATGTTTGCCAGGTGATGAATTTCAAGTGCCCACTGGCCAGAATTTGATTTATAGCACCTGAAGGACCTTTCAGCCTCAAATACTGTTGGTTTATCCCAAACTTCCCCAGCAGGAGCAGAATTCCTCACAAAGCCCAAAGCACGATGTTCCTCAAAGGTACTGCCATGGGACTGAGAAAATTCACTGCTACGTGAATTTATGAATGCTCTGCAAAACTCTTGTTTTGGGCATTTAAAATCCTTCATCTCCTCTTGGTCTGCCAGTTTTTAACCCAACACCATCAACACATTTAACACTTTGTCTCTTCCAAAACAAAAAACAGCAAGCAACATCACTTTCATGACTTTCAAAAGAGGGCCCCAAAACCAGCTGGTTTTTGTTTGGGCTTTTTTTTTTAATTAATTCTCCTAAAACTAGAAATTATAAAAAAAATAAAAATAAAAAACCAACAAAAAACCACAAAGCACACACAAAAAATAAAAACACCCAAACCAAAAAACTGTTCTGGCTGACATAAATTTGCCCTCTATTCTGACTAATTCTCTCTACAGAAGAATTAAATGTCATCTCCTGGTTCAGAAACTGTACTTATCAGAAATATTGTTCATTTTCTTACAATAGATGATCAAGGAAAGAAAATATGAACAGAGAGACTAGATTAGAGTCCTTTATGTGAAGTCTCTGAAAAAGGGTGAAAGATTAGGAGATTACTTATAGAAGTAATTCTCTAAAGTCCAAATGTTAAAGGGTTCCTGACACTTAGGAGTATGAAAAATACAGAAGAGCATTAGCTGCTTCTAATCTGTGTGCTATTTTCTGCCTTGCCTGAGAAAACACAAATATAGTATTTGGAAAATCAGAAGTTTACTTGCCCTTCACCTGCTAGTCCCAGAAAACACTGAAGACTCAAAACAGTAAAAGAAAAGCTAGTAAATAGCTTTGAACTGCTGATCCTGGCTTTTAAATATGTGAAATAACTCCTTCAGCCTTTCAGAAATCAAATTTGAAGAGCAAATGGAATACTAAAACAAAGAAGTACCTCATTCTATAGACAAACAGTAAAATCTCTTCCAAAACAAAAAATTGCTTTTGCTGGATTCTTCTCCACAACAAGCACCATCACTTTCAAAAGAGGGCCCCAAAACCAGCTGGGTTTTGGTTGTTTTTTTTTTTTAATTGACTCTCCTGAAACAATTTAAACATTACACATGAAAAATTCAGTTTTCTCTTAAAGTTTTGTCACACTCCACAAGAGCATTTTAAAACTGTATGGTATAGATTTTTTCATTCAACCCCTGGTTTCCAATGGGACACTCATTTACATTTTCATTTTTATATGTCTTCTTAAAAGATAAAAAAAGGCCTTATTTTTTTCCCCTTAAGGTGAAAACAGTTTCTTCTACCCCATCAACTTCTACCAGAAAAACAGGAAGTTCCCACAAAACTCATTAGTAGTCTAAAAATCCGAACACAGGACCAAAGTACCTATAAATCTATCTTAACCACATTTTTCTATCTTCATACTTCTGTGTCTAAGTTATTCATTGCTAAAACTGGAAATGAGAGACCTTCGTCTCAGCAGAGCTCCAAAAGGCCTGGGAAATGGAAATTTCAATTGCATTGAACATTTTAAGGTATTTTTCTATGAATTAAAAAGGAACTGGTTTGAGTTTTTTCTCCCTCTATTTCTCAATTTCTTTACCCCCCAGTGCTTTGGAATCTAGAGGGGAGAGAAGAGAAAAATCTTCAGTGTCCTCATTTCTTCCACCCTCTTTAACTTCATCTGTGACTTTAATTATATTTCTTCTCATAAGCTTGCCTTGACTTTATTTTATTTTTAAAGAGATAAGAGCTTGCAACAGGGCTCCCTAAAAGACTCTTTCAGCTCTATTTTTAATGCACACAGTAAAGTCAGAAGCATATATTTAAAAATACAAAGAGTGGCTGATTATTAATTCCAGTTAAACTGAAAGAGAATCACTGATCTGGATTATATTAATTAATTTTATATAATCAGTGTTTTTCTACAAGGGCAGCTTTGTGAGAACTTACAGTCTGTGGGACTTTGCTTGATGTTAAATCCTCACCTTTTGTGCTTGCACACTTTACAGAATTGTTGGGAAAATGTAGACAAAAGTAACAATTAAACCTTGGATATATGCATGAGCTAAAAATGGAATTGCTTCCTTTTGATATTTAATTACTGCTCCAGATTTCTTAAGTAGGAAAAATGTTTATTAATCTATGTGCAAAGTTCTCTTTAAGGGTAATCATTGTTCAGTGTGGTTTTGATAATTGGATACAGAAGTGGCTTTTGGCCATTTGGATGAAACTCTTCAAGTTTCATGGAGCTTCTGAACACAATCAAACTTAAACACATCACTCATTCTGCTGAGCCAGCCTGACAGTTTGGATAGCCCATTACAGTAGTTTACATTTCATTTTTGAAAGATTTCAATGGACACGTCAGAATTAGACTAGCTTGGAATCTTCAGTTCCAAAGGGCTCTGAATTTGATCTCAGGCCATCATTTCTTAATGCAGGTAACCCACAGAGAGTGTTTTCATATTAACTGTGAACATCTGCAGTACTGTATCCTCACACCCTTCTCACAATAATATAATAACTACATTGGACAGCTCAAGAGGCATTTTTGTGAATTAACAGGAACACTTTGTTTGAATAAAAACAAATCACCACCAGCCTCACGGAAAAGGAAGTTGTTTGCATTTTATTTCCTTTATTTTATTTTCAAGATTTCTGCCAGACCCCTTCTACAGTCAGCCAAAATCCCTGCATTGAATTCCACACAGCTTTGGTAGGCCTTCTTCACATTGCCCCCAGTCATTTCACCAAATCTGATAATGAAGTAACAGCACACATTACAATATGCACAGTGAAAAATTCATTATCATTTTACCTTCTCTTTGAAGTGCCCAAGTCACCTGGTATGTAAGAATTTCTTCATCCTAGCTATAGATCAACAAACTGATCATCATCTTGTCAAGACCTTTAAAAAAATCTACAAAACTGCAAAAAGAGTGAGATGTCCTAATTCTCCTTCTTAAGCAATTCTCTCCCCAATGCACAGAGAATTATTGTGACAGTTCTTCTCTACCAGATCCTTCTTAACTAAAACCAGATACACATTGCAATACATGCAGTAAAAACCTAACAAACCACTCCAGTTTTAAACTTTGATTAGGTATTTTAAAGCTTTGGATGAATCACTGGGAAACATCATCAGTTGGGAGCAATGATTTTGAAAGTAACGAGGTTAAATGCTGCATTTTAAAATAACCTTGTTGTATTTTTTAGTTCAATCCATTTCTAATTTTATGGCATTTATAACATAATAGAGGTTAGTTATCTAGTCTTATTAGCATAATAAAGAACTATAACCTGTAGCAGTCAGGAAACTAAATTGCTGCTTTTACATTTAAGTATTACTTCAACAAATACATTGACCTTTACATTAGAGGTTAGAAAAATGCATTATTTTTTATTTTATTTTCTTTTTGGGCAAAGTTTTCTCTGAAAGGACTGTTGAAGGATAAAAGAGTGATGTAAATGGGAAGGAGGGAATAAATTATTAATATTGTGAGATAATTTGCACAGCAAGTCTTCCACAAGGGCTAAACATAAATTCCCATGGGAACAAACCAAGGCTTTAAGTGGGGAGAAAAGAAACCTCTTGACTTTCTGGCAACATTCCTCTGAAAACGACACATTGTTTAATGTTATTTTGTACTGACCAGTCATAATTAATTTCTTTTGGGTTTTAGATACACATTTGTTCATTTCATTCATAAAAATTTATATATAAATTTCCCCCAGCTTGTTTTCAGAGAGTTTAAAGTGGAAGCTGGAAGACCAACCAACTTTGCATGGCATTGCAGAGGTGCTCTAAACCAGCGTTTATTGCCTTGCCCCTTCCGAAATGAGCAAACCAGAATAGAACAGCTCTGTTGGAAGAGACCTACAACAATCACCTAGCCTGGGGCACTTCAGGGAGTAACATTATCCATAATAATAATTATAATCTTCACCAAAATAATGTTTAAATTCATTCTAATATGTCATAAGCACGTTTGAAAATGCTATTAATTCACCGAGTCCAACCACAATCTCAGTAGCTCGCTCTCAGGTATGGAAGTTATCAGGATGAATTTGTCATTAGAGAAAATAAAACACCAAAAAAGTGGTTTAGGGTGGAAGGAAAAAAAAAATCAGTCTTACTCCTGGTTTAGTTTAGGTACTTCTCTCATTTTTCTGTGTATATTAGAGAGGCCAACTCAGAAGCACAAAGCCATATGAAGAATCATAGGGTTGGGTCAGTTTTGGTTTGGGTTTTTTTGTTTGTTTTGGGGGAGTTGCAACTCTTCTTCAAAAACAGATGAGTTACACATGCTACAAAAAAAAACTATTCCTTTTCTGCCTTCTTTCAACACACTTGTGGAAGTGGCACATAAAACCAAAAGGGCAAATCTGATGGAACTCCAGGTTTGGGGGAGATGGGGGAAAGGGAGTGTTCAGCTGGTGACTGGCTCCTTCCTTTGGCTTGCAAGCAGAATGCTACCCTGGCTGGTAGCATTTGCTGATGGATCTGTGAGGATGATGTTAAACCCACTGTGCATTTTTCACTGACTGTCTACAGTGTGGCATATTGATTTTGCCCTTCCCTGGCTCACTTGTAAAACCCACGCAGTCAAAACTGTTACTTACTTGAAGCTTTCTGCTTTCCCAGCCCTGCTCTGACAGATATCTCTGTTATGGCACCATCTGCTATCTTCATATTCCATGACTGAACCACAGGCTAGCACTTGTGCTGTGACAGTTTTTGAGGTGTAAAACACACTTCTCCTGACATCTGCCTCAGCTCATCCATCCTCCAATTAGAAAGCCCTGAGAAGGCAGGCTTGAGATGCTTTACATTTTAATTTCTCTATAGGATCCTTCTTCACTAGAAGGAAGCCAAGTCTCTGAAGATTGTCTTTCAGCTTTGAAGAGAGATAATAATGGGTTTTGTACACAAAATAGTATAATAGGCAGGCAGGGAAGATGTGATACACCAAATTAACATTATTTATTCCTGTCCAGCGTCTGTAAAAGCACACAGGAACAGACACAAGAGGGCCAGATACTCCAAATCTTGAGTGCAATGACAGACTCCAGTTAGAGAAAACACCTGCTCTTCCAGAATGAAAAGGAAAACACAAAGCAAGCTGATTAGATGAGTTTTGGTCTACTGAACTAGGAAATGGAAGCTGTTCCCATCTAAGGCTTCATCTCTGCACAAAGTGAGTTCAGAATAAATAAATTCTTTACAGGTAACATTCTGAAGGCATTCGCCTGATTTTCTCACTTAGTTTGTTAGTGCTGCAAAATTACTTTAATAATTCAGGAGCTACATGGAACTTATTCTCCAGCCTTTTTCAACCATGATGCACCAAAGCTATTTAAGAGCAAGGTATATTTTTAAATTGTTACCTTACCAGAAAGGCAGGCAGATATGTCTAATCAAAGGAAGAACGAGGGTTGTGTCTATTTCTTTTCAAACTGTATCTGACCACCTAAAATTCAGCATAATCAAATATATGTGGAACGTGTTAGAATTCAGTGGAGGAAGTCATGGGAAGTAACAGAATGAAAAAATCTGTTATGGAAAATGTAGTAAAGCTAAAAAAAAAAATCAATCTAAAGAGCATGGAATTGGTGACCTTTCACCTTTATTAAACACATAAAGAGAATCCATGCTACTGAACAGAGAAGTGATGTTACTTTCCAAATTTGAGTAATGCAGCACAATGCAGAGGAGTACTCCTAAAATTTTCCAATAAACAAAACTACAAATCAGACGGGTTATTGCCATTCAGTTCAAGAGTTGTTATGATTCATCTCTTATAGGCTTCTTAAAAGCATTCAAACATATTTCACCCATAAATAAGATATCTTACAGTACATGTTCACATCTTGCCAGATACAGTCATAACCAGCAATGTAGCTTGTACATTTTGTACTAATAAGTGTACAGATTTTCACCCCTCTCTCTGTTGTTCCAGCTTCTCTCTTGCCTCTTTGTCTTCCATTGCTCGTTTTCCTGAGCCAGCCCTTTCAGCAATAAATTTGCACATAAGGAAAAAAAAATCCTTTTTCTCCTAAATTCCCTACTTATGCTTGTTTCAGTTTCTGGTTTTAAGGAAAGTTTCCAGCCTGACTATTCTGGGAGTCACACTACCACTGCCAGGGACTGTCAGTGCTGGCACCAAGGCCTCTTCACTGCAGACATCTTCAGTGGCACAACTGGTGCCCATTTGCCTCCTGCACACCTGATCCACAGCCAGACCTGCTTTTCCTTATCACAGCCCCAGGTATCTCATTCTGCAAAGCAGTTTATTCACAAAATGGTCGAGCTGGTGCCTCTAAAGAAGAGCCCCCAGCAGAGGAACCCCTGGGCTTTTATACCTCCTCAGTCTCCCCATGCACAGGTCTCACCCTTCCTCCTCAGACCTCACCTGCTGTTCTCATCCCTGTGTTCATTCACCTTGCTGGAGTCACCCATATTCATCTCCTTTTATTACCCAGAATGTCAGGAATTCCCAGCTCCTGCCGTGTCTCAGTTTCCATTCCCCTGGCTGCTGTTACTCATCTTTCCTGCCCTTTGCTATCCCAAAGGTTGGCAGTTCACTGCCTCTTGTCACCCAGAGCTCCATCTGCATGCCAACCTACACCTCATTCTGCAGCTCACAAGCCCAGCCCCTTGGACCAGATCTATTCCTCATCACTGTCAGATGCATTTCCAAACCGGTGCCTGCCTAATATGCTTTACATACATTGTCCTGCTGTCCGAATAAACATCTGTTCTGCATCAACTGTCTCACTAAATGCTTTACACGAGGTCCAGGGCTTTCATACTATTTGCAAACAGCTTGCCTAGAATAATTCCCAGCTGATCTAACATCCATCCACGTGCCTTTCTAGTTTCTCTGGCTCCAGAGTGCCCAAATCCCTCTGTCAGCACTCATTCATGACACAGACCTCAGCCACACACAGTTAGTCAAGCTCTCTCACTTTTGGCTATTGTAAAAATCCTTACTCCCTCCCAGGAGAGAAGGGCCCATTCATGAATGATGATAACAAATAAATCTATCAAGGCAGCAGTTCAAATTTCTTTCAATGTCCTGTACAATGAAGATCCAGGGACATTTATGTCTGTTACTGTATTTATTTTATCCTTTCACAAGCATCCACATAGTTTATGATGCAGCTAAGAAATTTTTTCCTTCATAGTGCTAAACAAGTGGACAGATACTCCAGATATTTTACTTGCTCTTCTGTTTTTTTTTTTTTTTTATTTCTCTGGGTCATATAATTCTGAATAAAATTTGTACAAAATTATCTGTTACCTCTCACAAAGTGATTTCAACATACTTCACAAATGAAACTACAGAAGAGATCTGTGACTTGGCTTCTCAGTGAATAAAACACTGCAAGTTTTACCAGACTTATGAAACAATTACATTCGTAATGATAATTAAAATCTCTCTAACTTTTCCTTCAGTTACACATTTTTCTCCATCAAAGTCCTTCAAGCATCAAGAGTAAAAAGAGTTTTGTCCCCTTCCAAATTCTCATGCACACCCAACCTTGTCACTGTTAAGGCACCTGAGGAGCAGAAAAGGCCTTGACCCTGTGTCAAGAGCACTGCTCAGCAACAGCAGAAACATCCCTAAATTATCAACACACTTTACAGCACAAAGACAAACCACAGTCCCATACCAGACTCTGCAAAGAGAATTAACTCTACTGCAGCCAAAACCAACACAAATACGTTTGCTAGCCCTGGCAACACAACAGTGCATTTCTACTCTTAAAGCAGACAGAATTTTAGTGACATTTTGTGTCACCAAAATCAAAAATAATTGCTCAACCACTGGCTTTAAATAGAGTATATTTATTTTGTCAAGGGCAACATTTACTAGAAATTGTAAATAGAAAGCAAGCCAGAAATCACGTAAATCATAATCCCAGCTAATTAAATTCTCCATTTATTGGGCTAATATTTATTGACATCTCACTAAAAATTAATTAAAAATGCACTAACTGCATGTGTTGAAAACAACTGTGTTATTAGGAGGGATTTTTGGTGTGTCAACTGCTTGAGTTTTGGTTTGGTTGGGTTTTTTTTTGTAAGCACTTAGAAGGTTATTACAAAATTGCCCTAGGCCATACTGTTAACATAGAAAAGCCAACTACAATTCTTTAATCAAACAACTCATTCCAAGTAATTGGAAAATAAATGACTGGGGCTGCTGTCACCAATTTTTATTCCTGCTTAAGAGATTGGACACTTACTAAATATTGAAACCTAGGAAGGCAACAGAGAGATGTTAGTGAAGCACACGTGCCAGTTTACAGCCTGTTAACTTGTTTGGTCACTTGAGTGTTTGTGCCCTGTACTTTAGAATGAAATACTGTGAATATCTTTTTATTCAACTCAGCCTTCAAGGCATTTTCAGACTTTGCACTGAGATTTGGCATATGGGTGGCAGATGATACTTTAACTGTACTTGCAATGTACACTGACTTCTGATCTACACATCCATCCACTGGTTTAACTTTTAGGCCCAGAAACAAAAGCCAGAAAACTCTGGCAACAAAAAAATAGACCCAAAAGGGAGAGGCACATTAATGAAATAAAAGGAAGAACCTTCACCATTCTGTGTTAAAGGGTGACAACATGGGCACAGATGAAAAAGCCAATGAAAATTAAATAAAAAGAGGTCTGATGGGAGAAAAAGGTGCAGCTGACTCAACACAGCAATGTGTTCTTGAAAGCTGTTCTAGGACCAAAAAGCTGGTTTATGGCACATGCAGAAAGGGCATTATTAAGATGGTTAGGATGCTGAATGCAGGATCTGTAAATAAGCATCTCCAGAAGCAGAGAGTCAATGCACAACAATGGGGAGTACACAACGGGGCGGAAAAGCAGTAGAAAAGTCCCAAGAAAACAAGAACATGCTTCTGAGGTTAACAATAAGCAAAAAGAAAAGGAGATAGACCACTAGAATCTGTGCTAATTAGTAACTTTCAGGATTTCTTTGGGAGTCTGAGGTGGCGGCCTAAATCGCAAAGGAGCAAAAAGCCAGCAGCCAGTTATCTGAGGAGACTTTTATATCAGCAGTGATGTTCAGGACAGAAATCTTGTTCAGATTAGGGAAGCTACCACTGTTTTTATCAACTGTCACAGGTAAGGATCCTCTGTGTCCACCTGTGGATACCAGGCAAGGCACTGCTGCCTCACATTCTTTCCCCCACACAGCAGCAGGACTACGGGCACCCAGCAAACCACAAGAGGAAGAGCAGGTGGCAAAGGGCTGTGAAATCTGATGGGAATTAGGTCATGCAGGTGTTAACAGCTGCAGCAGACCAAAAAAAATTCAGCTTGCAGTTTAAAACCACTTCTAAATACTTTACTGCTCATAGTCTGGAAATATCCCTACCCAGCACCAAGGACAAACTGAGGAACAAATGTACACATTCATACACACCCACAGTAAATGTGATGATATTTAAACTGAAAAATTTTTCCTTCCAAACCCAAGACCCCAGTAGAATTCCACAGAGCTTTGGGTCATTTCCAGCTTCCCCAGGATCTTCAGAAGCAGAGAACCAACTTCAAGGGGAACAGGTAGAAATTAGGAGAACATACAGTACTTGCTGGTGTTGCAGTAGGCAGATATAAACTACACATAGCCAAATAGATCAGCTTAAAATTCTGCATCTTTCAAAATCCTCAGCCCAGAGAAGAGTTCTCTTGGAGAAAAATCCCAAGAAAGAAATCAGATTAAGTTATCAAATTCTTAAAACACACAAACTTCCTTTGACCCATTTAACTTAACAAAAGGCCTGGCACTTTGTAAAACCCCTTAGGCAAGATCTATGCATTTTCTTCTTTCAAAATTGAAAATCCAACATTTTCCTCTTATTAGTTATTAGAATAAATGTGTCACGCCTTACTAAGATAACCAGTGTGAGCAGAAAACACTCTTAAACTGAGCAGCTGCTACCCCATGATTCTCAAAAGCATACACAAAGGTTGCAAAGTTCAAAGGATGCTAAAGTAGTAAGATGCTCAAATCTCTGAATTAAATTAGAATCTGGCATGCAATTCCTGTGGATTTCTTTTAAAAGTCTATGTTGAAAAACCACCAATAACAAATAGAAAATCTACTTTAAAAGGAAGCAAGCTATCGAGCAGTAGTTTACAAAAAGAAAGGAATTAAATTTAGCCTGGTTCATCTCAATTCCAAATCTGCACACCCTATAAATAAAATTCCAGGCCAGATTTTTCAATTGTCTTAATATCTGATGTCATATTCCATGACATATCAGAGAGATCTGTTTCTCTAAGCCCTTGTATCTCTGCTGTACAGCACAGGCCCCTGTGTTACAGAAACTTCTTTCAATAAGTCCTTTATTATTTACAAATTGTTCTAGATACAAATTATGCCAGCTTTCACAGCTGCCAAAAAATTACTATAATGGAAATTTATGTTTGCAAAAGATAAAAAAAGCATAAAGGCAATAATATAAAAGTTAGATTAATTTTGTCTCTGAAAAGCAGTTATTTAAATTAATTCCAAGAGCTTCACAGTATTTCCAGTCCCCACAGAAAAAAAAGATTTTTAATGTTGTTTTCAATTCACTCTTCATGCAAGCAGATTTAATTTTATTATCAAAATATAACATTTCAAGGCATTAACAATATCTGATTTAAATAACAATGTGGCATGCTTGTTGTTTTTTACTTAAAGTATTTTCACACAGCACCATGCAAAACAAATTTCAGTTATGGGACTTGTCACTTAAATAGATATTAGCAAACATTTATGATGATAAAAGTATCATTCATATTGCTGTTAGAGATAAAAGAAACTTTGTTCTTTGGCTTATTAAGCTAAAGAGCAGAGAAGTGGGGACTCCTGAGCACTTATACTGCAATAGCATGTAAAAACCCCACCCTGCTACTGCACCCAAACCCCCAAGGCAATCCAGCCACATGTGCTGGCAACTCAAACATGAATTTCAAAGAAACTGGGCCAGCACAGCCCACTGTGAACACGGGGCAACAGCAGCAAGCTGTCTAGAAGTACCTACCCAGCTGAGAATAGCTCCCAAAAGCTGGGATAATCCTTGTCTTCATTTCATGGGTTATCACATATTTGCCATCACAATCTAGAGCACCAATCTCTGCTCTTCCATTTCCCTCTCCCTTGCCTCACTCATTTACACTTGGAGCAATCTGGGGGCAGAGACCAAATCTTCACCAAAAACACCTAAGCAGCATCACAGAGCCCGATCGGCCCCTTCAAGCTCCCATTTCACGTTTAGATGTTGCGGCAGCCACATTGGCAGCATCAGCAATTTCAGTGGAGTGCTAGAAAACACAAAGCACTCAAGTGAAAAGACAGCACTCCCTGTCTTGATATTTTACTGGAAAGTCCCAAAATAACTCTTGCCATCATTCGTTGTTCTGTCAGAGATACAATTTTTTAAAATTTGCAATTGATACCACAGAGCCGCCTTAAACTCATCTTTTTGTACTTGAAGAGAGAGAGGAAACAATAACAGAGAAAAAGACGTACATTTGCTGGAAGTCAAATGTTCCAAGTTATAGCAAATTAATATCAGGTCTATCCATGCCAGCAGAATAATTTGCCTTAGATAATACCAACTAAAACTTTGGACTGCAGATTCAGGTCCTTTTTTGAATTTTGAGCTCCACAGTCTCTAGTAGCTCAAGAAAAACAGCTGAGGGAAAAGAACCATTTTGTCACAGTATATTACACAGTTGAGATAGCCACAATACACAGAATATCACCAGACAATTTCAGAAGGCTTTAAGGATTCTCCCATACACAGCAACATCTTACCTCCTCATAGAAGGCTTCAGGCACCTGCCCACACAGAGCAACATCCTGCCACTCCAGAAGGCTGCAGGCATCTGCTTATCTCATCCTTCAGCCAGCCTTTTATCCCCTCCTGTTGATGCACTGCACCTGTGTGCCCTCTGCTCCCTGTGGTGGTTGGTCAGTGACCCAGGCACTCGTTACCTTCAATAATATTCACCTGCTGCTCACAGCTGTAACCAATTAGGGATGAGGCTTGGCCACAGCCCCACCCCAATCTCCATAAACTCTGCCTACACCATTCCTATCTCACACCAAAAATTTTGAGAGGAAAAACCTCCACTAAATTTTAATTTGCCCTCTCCAAAGCACAAGTATGCAGAGCAGCAAGAGTCCTCAGTTAGTCCAAAGTTAGAGGGTGAGGTAGAAAGTCATGCACAGATTTCTGAGAACAGCTGAAATTCTGCTCCATGCATTTGAGCAGGCTTGCTTTGAGAACACTGACAGTCTGGAAACATCTAAAACAGTGTCAGTTTGCACAAGATCACGTTCTCTTGGGCCAGATTTTAGACTCTTGAAGTTGCATTTTTGTGTGCAAAGACTGTGCTGTCAAAATTATTAAGTACATCTTTCACTACTCATTTCCTAAATGCAGAAAGTGCTCCCCTTGGAATAAGAACCCTGAGTGGTCAATACCATGAAGTGATCAGCATCTTTTTTTCTTCTTCTTCTTTCTAGGAAGAAAAAAAAGGAGCACAGTTCAGCCTTTGAAAAGATAGGAACAGCTGTTGCCATCTGAACAGCCACGGTGCCCTTGTTATCCAAGATCAGAGGAAAAAACCTTACTTTCAAATCTTCAACCAGTAGTTCTCTGGAGAGAACAAACTGCTTTCTGAAGAATAAATTAAGCATTCAATTAAACTCTACAACAGGTAACTACTGTTCTTACACGCTTTGGGGAAAATTCATTCAATGGTATTATTACAGACCTGTGCAAATAACTCCAATAAATCACATCAAATTGAAAAATTCTCTTCTCAGATCCAGCAAAATGTTCAATATAAAGAACATGCAGATTTAAGAAGGGAGAAAAATATTAAAATACTCGGAATACTGGCATTATATCAGTCCCTGATTCCCCAATTGCAGCATTAGGTTAGAGACACATCCATTTCTGTAAAGATCTTTATGTGTATAAGGTCTTCTTGTACCACTTCTGATTCTCTACTTCCCAGAATTACAAATGCCTATAGAAGAATTCTGAGGTATTTCCAAACACCAAATAATGTGGCTTTAAAGAATTCATTTGTCTCCATTGATGAAGCATTTAATTCAGGTTAAATTACTGTGTTTATGAAATAGCTTCAGGATTTATTGTATTTCCACGATAACTCATCAACTGCACTTTAGCTTGAAGGAATATAAGAAGAGAACTTAATTAACACTAATTTTCAAACTGCCAAGAGCTGCTGTAAGTTCAAGAATTGTATCTACATAGAAGCATGACCCAAATAAATAAACAAAAAGGTACTGCTTCCAGACCACTGAGCCTATTACTAAAATTAATTGAGCAATATTGAGTTGGATATTCTAATCATCAAGAAAAGTTAAAGGCAACAGCAGCCTCTGAAGATACAAATTATTTTAACTTTCTATTAAAACACTGAGCATGGTCTGTTAATTAAGCAGCATATTTATCTCTAGATTTGATGTAATTTAAGTAAATGTTTTGTTGGACAATTGCTGCCATTTTGGAAGGAGTTCTCCAAGCTCAAGAAGGCAAAATAAATAGAGGTAAACAAAACAGTGAAACAATTTTTAAGTTTTTTACCTGATGTAGTAAAACTGTTTAGGAATAAACTATTAAAGATAAAAAATGAAAACCACAAAATTTTCACATGAGCATAAACCTGAAAAATATTTAAGATACTATGAGGAAATAAAATGTTAAAACTCAATACCATGGTATAAACTTTCAACTTTTAAACAGCATGGGTGTAAGTTTGAATTGAACATCTTTTTATTGCTATGTATCAGATTGTTTTTCTTTGTTTCTAAACCAAAGATGCTGTGCCCTTTAACATTATTAAATAGATTATTGGGTCAAAGCCCTCTTGAACTGTAATGCTTTTTTAATAAGATGTTTGAAGTATTTCCATGCAAGCAAATCATTACTACAGGCAAAATCCCTTTTCACAATAAGACCCTTTTAACTGCTTAAACAAAGATTTGCAATAAGGAATGGCTGCAAGTATAAAACCACATAATATATAGTAAGTTTTTCTGAAAAGAAGGAAATATAATTTCAGAACACTGAGGAATAGAGTGCAGCCACTTGAGTAAGATGATTAGAATGGCTAAACACTACTTGTGTAAGTGTTCCAAGACTGTGTCCACAATCAGTCCAAATTTAATGTACATATCTATAATGTACAGGTAATGAATATGCACACATCTTTTTCTCCCCACAGAACCCCTGCCAGTGTGCTATGATCAATATAACCAAAGAGAATATTGCTTAAACAGTGTCTCAAACCAAAACCACAGCACTGCATTCCTAGCTGCAGTTAACAGCATCTCTAAAATGTGGAAAACACTGTAAAGCAAAGCCATGAGGTAGCAGGTGAGGATGGCTTCCAGCTTAGAAGAGCTCTTGAAGCTGTTCCCACATTTGGTATGGGATTTCAGTAATTGATTCTGCAGGAACCTCTGCAAGTTGCTCTCTGCTGGAAATCACTTACATCCTGCACCATTTGTTATGTCTGTTCTCAGAATCTGCACTGGAGCTGGCAGCCAAAGTAAGTGGCAACAGGAACAGCCTTGGCTTCAACACTTCCTCAGTTTTCCACCCAGGAAATATTAAAAGAGGAGCGAACCTCAGCATCACTTCAGGTTTATCAAAACACACATTTTACTTCTTCAGCCACTACAGAAGATGTCATGCCAATTTTGTCATTCCAGAAACCATTTGGCATCACCAGAGTTTCTTGTGATTTCTGCCACTGTAAATATATCATTCAGAAACCTTTTCTGCAAATAATGATAAGCCATTAGTGTGACCCCAGCCACACTGGTCCTCAACACAGTACCCACTCCCCTGGAGAAATCTCTGTCCCTGGACCACAGCATCTTGATTAGGAACAAGAACCAAACCACAAAATCTGCATCTCTGATGTCAGGAGTGAGGAGATTTCAGTGGGAGTCTTCTTAAATCCTGAATTTAATCACAGCCATTAAGCCAGTACAATTCCATGGCAGTAGGTGTGGCAATTGTCAGATGGAGCAGGGGAAAAGGAAAGAGCATTCATAGATAAAAATTACAGCTTGGGTGTTCTGCTAGATTGATAAAAATGTGCAGGATTGGATGCAGAAATGTGTTCCAAAGATGACCTAGACAAATATACGCCTTGAAGTCTTGTCAGCTAATTTTCAAGAGTGGCTAAACTGTCTCTGAGCAACAATTATTTATTTTTTAAATGCTCATTAGGAAATTATTTATTGGGGCAGAGATTAGTAACTCATAAAATCATTATATATTTGCATGGAGAAGGCTGCAAATATTTTACTTCTCCCTTCAGTTTAAAGCCCTTCAGTGAGATATGTACACTCAGATAAAGAGCTTGGTTCTCCTTGCAGATCATTTATGTGATGCTGTAGCACATATTGGTTTAGAAAATGTCCTTCAACTAACAATATACAATGTAAATGCAGAGAAAAAGTCTGTAAATTTTGAAAGCAAGCTTTTTGAAAGGCCTTTTAGGGATTCACACAAGTTTAGAAGGGGATAAATTGTTTAAAATGTATAAATTCACATAGCAGAGTCACAGAAAGAAGAGCCAATTTGGAACAAAAAAAAAAGTCACTCAGAAAAAAAAAATCAGCATCAGTAATGGAATTGCAGCTCCTTTTATGTAGTGCAAGCCTTCAAAGTTCCTGTACATCCACATCTTCAGAAAGAGTCTAAAATCTCTGGATGTTGGAGCAGAAACCTGTGTATGTGTGTGAAATTACTTTCAGATGATAAAAAAAGAGGTCGAGGAAAAGAGGACTGACATGATGAAAAGCAGGCATGAAAAATAAAAAGATCATCCACTGGATGTTTGGAGTTTACCAAATTCATGGTGTTCAAGCCAGTCAAAAAAATGATGAAATGTATAATTGCCTAGCTCAAGAGTTAAGAGTTGCCTTTTTTGTTTTATTTTCTAATAATGCTTTTAGTTAATCTATTTACACACATGACCTGTTAGGACAAACAAAATTGCTGCAAATTGAAAATTTAGGTCCTGTGAAAAAAGGAAAAATCAGATGCCCATTTCCTGTTTCTTTGGTTTGAGAATTTTAAATCTGGTGATTTTTTGGGTTTTTTTCTAGGTTTATCTCTCAGCTTCAGAGGCAAATGTCTTGCTCCATTCTGCTTGCTCACTGACCCTGCGATCCCTGCATTTGTTTCACTATAAGGAGACACTCACAGAGCCCTGGAGGCAGAAAACAATTAAAACATCATGATCAAAAGTGTAAACTTGCCAAGCACTCTCACTGCTGGCTTCTTTATGAAAGAATACTAGAGGTACAATCAGTGCTACATTCTTTAAAAAGAAAAAATAAGTTAATAGGGTCAAAGCCTACTCATGAAAAGAACAATTTCAATACCCAAGCTACCAGAGAACAAAGGGTTTAAAATCTCACTCTTATATCTCACATTTAGGAAATTTATAATTTAGTACAGCTCTTTTGGATTAGCATTGTGGAAACACCAACAAATCCAAAACACTTCGGAAATGTAGCCTAGGCAAGTAAGAACTGGCACACGACTTCATGTCAGGAAAAAATTACAAAATCCAGAGATTTCTAGAACAGGTAAGAGCTACTATATCACAGGAAAAAAGAGATAACAACAATCTTTTACTTCATGTGTCCATTATCTAATCTTTTTTTGCTTGTTGAGATGATAAAATTTGAAAAATGGTTTTTTTTCAGTTTATGCCTGAACCTCTAGTTCAAATTTCTGCCCTGGCAGGTGGTTGAAGACCACCAAGGAAATGGAAAGAGAGTTTGCAAGGAAATGGAAGGAGAGTTGTCCCACTAGATATCTCACTAGGCTCTGAGCTGATCCATCTCTGCTCTCTCCTGCTACAAGGGAAAACAAGTTCACCAAAAGAACTCCAGCTCTTATTCTTCCCAACTGAAACACAAAGCTTCCAACTCTTTTCCTCCCTTACAGACCAGAGCCAGAAGAGCCCAAATCTCTCCTCAACTTTAATCACAAGTTCATATCAGACAGGCCATCAAGAGAATTTGTTCAATCAACAGAAAATTTCGGAAAACTCCAATATTTTAAACTTTTTTTTTCACATTTCAGCCGTAACTGCTCAAAATATAAATCACTATTTGATGTGTCCACAGCTGCTCTTGAATGCCATGATCAGGCAAATGATCCTTAATAATAACACCTACTACCTCTAAACAGTCTAGAAAAAAAATAGAAGCAGGTAAAATTATGTATTTACTCAATATCTCTATGCAGATACTTAGTTCCTCACAGCATTAAATGGAATTAATAAGCCTACTTCTTGTTAAAGACACTTTATATATTTTAAAGACAAATATATTGATATATTCTGAAGATCCAGAAATGAGGTTGCTTTCTGGGAAAAAGAAAGAAAGAAAAGAAAGGGTTCATTATAATGATGATAAATTTCCTTGAAATTGATAAGGAATTATGGTGGTTAAAGGTGCAACAAGAACAGTTAATCTGAAGAAAAAAAAAGCAAGAGGCTGTGGAAGATGGGGTCACAGGGGGAAAGGCAGACAAAAAATGGCATCCAGTAGGAAAAGCACAAAAAAAAAGAGGGAAAGGTAGAAAAAGAAAAGCTCTCATCAGGAAGCATTTCTAGAGGAGGGCAGATGGGAAGAATGCAGATGTGGCAAGAGGTCTGCAATGCACATGCAACAGCAATAGCATCCCAGGGCAGTGACATTCAAGATTACTCGGGTTTAGCAAAAGTGAATTAAAACCACCACGCTTGTATTATTGAGGGCCTTCTTTCAGCTCCTTTTTGCCCAGCTCCCAAAAGCCCCTGTATGGGATCAATTAAATCTTCTGAGGAATATTTCTGGTTCTGAAGGATACTGTCATCTGCTCCTCAGTGGGAATTAGACTTCATTACCAGAGCTGCAGGGCATGCTGCAAGGCACTGGGACAGAGCTGGGGTTTGATCAAGGTGAGATCAGTACCTGGAACAGCAGCTGCTCCTTGGCTGTGTTCTGTCTGCTTCTGTCATTTGTTTCAGGCATAATGAAGACCTGGAGAACAGTTCTGTGCAGGTGAATCACAGACACTCATCCTGCTGAAACCTCTCTGCACACCTGAGCAGGAGATTTTCTTTAAGCTCCAAGCTTCATTGCTGCAATGCTCAAGCATTTATAAGGCTTCATATGAAAGTACAGAACTACAGCAGACTAAAATGTGAGGATAGAGAGTCCATCAAATTGGTTTTGGTTTTGTTGTTTTTTTTATTTTACCAATGAAATAATCTCCAAGAGATGGAGTCAAGTCTTTGGAGTGACTTCTGAGGATAACATTAGCTGTTAACATGAAAATTTTGCTAGTTAGTTTTAGTAAACCATCCATGTTCAGCAAACCTTGACACTCAACAGGAACAAATCTCTCATGCTTAGAACAGGAAATATTACATCTTCTACATCAAAAAAGGGATTTAAAAGTAGGAGAGTCATTGGTATCACATGCTGTGCATTGATCACTAGCATCCACTACACTTCCCTAAAACTTAAGGAAAGTAGAAGAGTTTCCAAGGAGAACATCCAGTTTATCACACCAGCATGCAGAAACAAGCAAAGAAAAATAAAGTACTAGTGTGAGAATGCACAATTAAGGTGTGGCTTGGAAAAGGAAGGCAACAGCCTTTATCCACAGGAAGGTTTTTGAATGCATTTGCCCTATTTGTTATTTTTTCAAATGTTTTTTCATTTATACAAGACCTCTGCACCCCAGGCTTAAGAATTTATAAATTTTGTACGTACACCCTTATAAAAATAGCAAAATTTGGAAAAATTTTTAATTCTTTTTTCCTTACACCCCTTTATAAAACCAAGTGTGAGAGCAACTCCCATTTAAAATTCGTATTACATAGAGAACTGTGTCTAGCATAGTCTAACCTTTGGTTAGTTTGAAACCTCAAAGAAACTTATGTGCTTATTCATAGCAGCAACAAGATTTGACAACTGCCTGCTAATTACTTGTCTTACAGAATATTTTACTCCATTTTCATTTAATTGATACTTGTTTTGGAGATTTAATTGGATAGTGGATTTTAATTAGGCAAAATGAAAAATTAGGGTTCATGTTTAAACCTCAGGTTCTGGAGATAGAAAAATTAACTTTTCAACAGTTTCTGGCCTTTACAGAGAAAATTGTGCAACCAGCTTAGATCAGAACAAAACAAAGCAAAGCACTAGCCCAGGAGGAGGCTTAAGTGAAAAATATTAATAACGTATTTTTGCATCTCTGCTTCTATGCTGAAAAATAATAAAACAACGCTTTAGTACATCATTTACTATGTTTAATAAGGCAGTCAGAAGTTTAAGAACATCACAACCTGTCAGTCCCACAAAACACCCCTGGATTCTTCAAGCCAAAAACCTTTGATCTAGTTCATATTTCATCATCACCAATGAGCAGGACACCGTCCACTCTCCGGGCTCCCTTGTCCCTCTGGGTTTTATGTTGTTTATTAAAACTGGATGTCTTATTAAGACAGCAGAGAGTAAGCAATTAGCTAGAGAAAATATTGTAAAAATAGGAGAAAGACACTCTTTAATTTATATGTCAAAGCTTTACATAGACACGTTGTAGCTCTTGGGACACTGGTTTTAAAATTTACTTACCATTCCTAAGTCTGTGTTCACATATTCCTTGTAAAACCATCTTGGAGAGTATATCTCATTACAGCTTGTGACACGAGTTATGCTCTCCCAGTAAACCTGGGGAAAAGCAAATATACCCCAGAGAACAGCAAAGTAATAAAATCTGACATAAAGAAACAAATTATCATTTTAAAAAATCTAATAATGGCTCCTAGCACTTTTTAATAAAAGATACTCAACTGCAGCGTCTTGAGGAACATGACTTGTTTTAATTATTTATTGAGAGCTGATGGTTTATTTGAAAGAAAATGCAATTATATCCTGACACTTTAATCACTATCAGTTTGTTTTGTTCACCTGATACTGCTAAGAGGAAGGTTACCTTCCTGTGGAAATTCTGACAATTCTGTAATTGGTTTTGCAATCATTCCAAGAGACTGAATATATTATTTTTATTAAAATTGTGCAAAAATCGGAGTTGTGATACTATTAAGATTGATGGCAAACATCACCAATAACCCAAACCTCAAATAAAGCTTTTTTTTTTTTCTTTTTCTGTTAGACACAAGCCATATATAGGCTTTGGGCATCAAAATTTCTACTGAGACAAAAAACACAAATCAAACACAGCCCCTTAACAAACCCATTCAAATCAATCCATTAAGCAGAGGAAAAGAAATCAAGGAAAAAATAATCAAAGACTAGCAAATCAAAGGCTCATAGGATGGAAAAAAACTCTGCTCCACCGTAACAAAATGGAATTTTGCTAAATTTAGCCACTAGATTAGAGGTTTGTTTGCCAATTGGTCAAAATCCAGAAAAATAAATGATGCCCTCACAAACACTGTGCCAAACTTTGGCTAGTTTCAGTATTTAAAACATCTCAGAATATTCAGTAAGACATTCAGCTGAATTAAATATCTAACTTCAAAATAAAGTTAGCTCGTTCAGCAGAGATTCTAACCTTGTTTATCCATAATTGTGTGATGAACCTGTTCACCACCCTTCAAGGAGCACTACACACACACAGCTGTAAGAGAGGAAGAGGAGAGGAAAGGAAAACATGGTAAGCAACAGAACCACATCATTGATTTTTTAGGCTGGCTTCAGTACCCATACAACTGTACTTTCGTTTTTTTTTGGCCTGTCCAGGGACTTTAAACACATTAAATTATTCTGCAAGTGAGAGATGGTTACCAGGTCACTTAGAAGTGACCTGAATGTGTCTTGGCCGTGGTTCACAGCACAATTTTCAATGGGACTGATGCTCTGACTCAGTGCACCTATGAAGGCTTACCCAGCTCCTGGCCAGCATGGATGAAGCTCAGGAGAGGATCCCTTCCATGCTTTTTGAAGAGGAAAAACCAAAAGTTTGCAGTGTCAAGTGAAGCAGATGAAGTGCTGTGACACTTAAGAACAGGCACACTTCATTTCCCCCTCAGAGTTCCACCACCCCTTTGTACAGTTCAGCCAAACATTAAAACACCAAACCCTTACCTGTGCCAGACCCATATTATGCAGCCTTAAAGGCTTTCCCAGAGAAAAAAGCAATCAGGAGCTGCAGGGAATTGGATGGACCAGGTGTCCAAACAAAGCCTAGCTTCCAAAAAGCATGCAGAGTGTGAAGAGTCAACAGGTATGTCAAACATAGCTAAATGGAGAGTTATTTTAAGTGGGATTTAGAGATAAGCAAGGAAAATGTAAATTCGTGAATCTGTCAATGACAGAGCCTCTCTAAACAATCCAAACTGTACGAACCTTCAAAGTGATTTAAAAATCACTTACCTACTGTTAAAGTAGCAATAGGTACTTTGAAGAGAAAGATATACTTGTTTAAATTATCCCCCATGGTGCATCAGTGCCTCACTTGGTGCCCTC
Source organism: Passerina amoena (assembly GCA_013401095.1). NCBI lineage: Eukaryota > Metazoa > Chordata > Aves > Passeriformes > Cardinalidae > Passerina > Passerina amoena. Next base: position 1,129,827 of record WBNP01000602.1, read on the forward strand.
GAAGCTTTCCAAGTGTCCCAGTTGGTAAATGATGCTGAGAACTCTGCCCTTTACTCCCTGTGCAGGGGAAAAACCTAACAAAGAGCTGAGCACGTGCAGGATACAAGCTCAGACAACACCCTACAAGAACCCATCAAAAGTTATTGAAACAGGATCTTACAAAATAAAATGAATACAAATCTACTGCCCCTTGTTTTGGAAGAAAGATTCTCCTCAGATTGCCATGTAGACTTCTCAAACTACTTTTTTCTCTGGGTCACATATGATACCTGAATCAGAGGAATCTTTGCTTGCATCAGTCGTCTGGGAGGGGAAAAAAAATCAAAATAAAACAAAGCAAAGAAACAAAAATAACAATTAAAAAAAGTCACCAGAAATCCTGTACAAAAACCAAAAAAAACCAAGAAAAATAAAACAAAAAAAATCACTATGCAGTAAAGGAAGTAACTCCTTTAAACAAGAACTGGCACCTTTTTCTATATTAAATGTACTTTACACCTAATTTTGGAAGTTAATCCCCCTTAATAGTCAAGAGAGTGTGTGTGGTTTCCCATAAGGACACAATGCACCAATACACTCTTCTATGTCCACCATCCTGCACCACATTAGCTTGCAAACAACTCGTTCAGCTAAATTACAGCATTCCACTCATTTTCTAGTCCTCACGCTGTGAGAGATGAAACAACATTTTGCTGCAGCCACAAAAAGGATTATTTGAGTAAAAGAATGAGAGCAGTTGGTTCCCTATCTGCTGTTATCTGTGATTTGGATTTGTTCTGGTTGATCTGTTGGGTGCTGCTGTGAGCTGGGAGAGGGGCAGGGCTGAAGACAGCACCAAAAAAGAAAGAGGATGAGAGGGAAAGGGACAGAAGAGTAGGGGATGGGGAGAGAATATAAACTCCTGAATATCCAACCAATGGGAAAGGGTATAAAATTTGCCATTTTGTTGTGGATTGTCTTTGTTCAGCTCATGGAGGTGAGACAGGTAGAGGGCTCTGCTGGCTCATCATAAGAAAACAATTTTCTTTTGCTTTGAAGACTTTTTCCCCACTTAATTGCATCAAAAGCTGAGTTTATTTCTAACAGTGCAAGTGAGATTTTCTCAGCACCTGCATACATACATTCCAAATGTGCACAGCTGATGAAGTTCATCAGTTGTAAAGTTACTCTTAAAGCTAACTTAGCCTAGGGGTACACAGCTTTCCACTGAAGTTTCAGCATTCCTCCTTGAGAAAAAAGGCAAAATTCCTCCTTAGCAGAAATCATAGCCATGCCTTGCACTGAAAAACATTATTTGAAATACACTGCATGAATTCATGGAAATCATAAAGGGAAGGAGGAACAGGAAATCAAAATGTGATTTTTTTTATCCTACTTATTTATTCACATAAACCTTATGCCATTAGATTTATCTAAATACCTTATAAGGTTTGATATAGCTTCATTTTTCATTCTACCTTTTCATTTTTAAAGAAAACTTTATCATGTAATTTATTAGCGCTCTTATTAGGCTATGGTTTTCCTGTTGCAGGTCATGTATTGCCTTTGCTTTCAGGATTTCCAGGCCACCAGTTCCTGATGGGAGACAGTGATCTCAGAAGAGGACACACAGAGCAGTAAAACAAAATATCCTGACAATGCAAAGACAGGCTTGTTCTAAATTCAATATTTTTATGGCACTCTTTCCAGGGTTCAGCACTACATCCAATTGCAATAAATACTGATGTGTATCCATTCACCTGATTTAGATGAAAGATTCTCATGAAAGCTTATTTCCTCTGTTTGCTAATGCACCAAAACATGAGAACCATTTGTTTATTCCCAGCTGCATGGTGTGAGATATCCAGGTCATTCACCTGCATGCTGTTCCTTAATTCCATCAATATTTTTATGGCACTCTTTCCAGGGTTCAGCACTACATCCAATTGCAATAAATACTGATGTGTATCCATTCACCTGATTTAGATGAAAGATTCTCATGAAAGCTTATTTCCTCTGTTTGCTAATGCACCAAAACATGAGAACCATTTGTTTATTCCCAGCTGCATGGTGTGAGATATCCAGGTCATTCACCTGCATGCTGTTCCTTAATTCCAT
>WBNP01000602.1:1140923-1306396 GCA_013401095.1 Passerina amoena
TAGGGGAAGTTGCATGTAAATAAATTCCTGACTCATTTTGATTCAGTGGGCTCAAGAGGGGTACAAAAGGCTGCTGGAGAGTTGTGGCTCAGGGTTTACATGCAGACACAGGTTCTCCAAGCACTGAAGGACCTCAGAACTACTCTTCACAAAACAGGGCAAAAACAAATTGGAGGTACCAAAACAAGACAGGATGCAAACAAAAAGCTGAGCTCCACTTTGATTGAGAGCATCAAAAGCACCAGACTTTGTCACCAAATTCTCCCCCCAGAAGGAATTACCTGGAACTGACATGGCTATCTCTAATTATGCTATAGTATCTACAACAGCTGAAAACCATATTTGCTTTCAGACACGTTCCTTATTCACATTTCCACACGTGTTGGGGAAGAAAGCTAAAGTTTCTAAGGCCAAGTTTAATAGGCAAAGTACATTAATCACAACTCTGAAGAGGCTTACACAACTCCAGCTCTCAAACAGTCCAAGATGTAATTGCAAACTGAAGGCCTGAAACCAAAAATTGGGTCCTTCAACAAAAGTAATGAGGGGAGGAATAAAAGAAATCAATGCACTAAAAATACCTATTGAAGAACTGGACAAATGTTTTCTATCACGTGAAAAACTATTTAAATAAGAATAAAAACATAAGGTACGAACAAGATTTAAAAATATTCCCAGAAATGCTAATCAACTCTAGTATTTGCTACTTCATTATTAGAGATACCAATCTCTTTTGTAAGTTCATTATTTTGAAGCAAATAGCACAAGATCACACTAATTTTGACCATAATAATTATATATGCTGGCTACTACAATGATATATAAACTATACTTGGGATCATATTATCAAAATCATAAAGAAAGCCCAATTAATTTTAAATGGTTCTTCCTGTCAGAAATCCAAGCTCTCTGTTGAAGGCCAAGAATTCATACAAATTAAACTAATTCACATAAAGAATTGACACCAGGCAACAACGTGCAATTAATGAATGCATTGCTGGATTAGTGTTTACTAGTGATAATTATTCATCCCTAAAGGAATTAACAAAAACTCTGCACTAAATACCAGAGAAACCCCACACTTTGGGATCATAAAAAGATAAACATCATCTTTTTTAGGTTCTTTTTGGTTTGGGAATTTCCTGTTTATTTATTCTTAACTGATGCTCATCTTTCCTTCAGATTCTTCTGTGAGACCCTGCAAGTGATAGGCAAACACATCTTTCTTTCTTATCAGCAAGTAAATTTTCTGAAAAGTGACCAAATTCCATTAATTTGCTTTCCTTTTCTGAAAAGTGACCAAATTCCTTAATTTGCTTTCCAAGGCCATGCCATTTTCAAATACACTATAAGGAACACCAGGGTTTGTTGTTTGGTGGTTTTTTTGAACATTACTTTAGTGTATGACATTAACATCACAGGCTGCTAGCAGAACGAGCAGGAAGACTGGTGCAACTACAAATAAATCAGTAGTAACAGTGACCAGTATTGCTGCAACCCCAAAGTCAGAGAAAAGAGAGACCAAGCTTTTCAAAATTATTAACATTAAACTTGGGCAATCAGGGCTCCAGGCAGCTTTGCAAAGTGAAGCCTAAAAATTTGTTTTATCCTAATCTTTCCTTAACATTTTAGCCAGAGAAAGAAATTCAGGGGTACCTTTTCTGCAAAATAATACTATCATTTATCATTCAGGCTGAGGTGCAAAGAAATTGGAAATCCCTTTGAAACATATGGAATAAAATCTTAGAATCCTTGAAGTTTCTAACAAAATCTGCATGACAATTCATTGGACCACGTTGCAATCAGTGGTCTTTTATCCCAAACACTGTGATTACAAACCTTCCATTTACAATGAAGTCTCCTAAAATATCAGTGGGTAATTCTTGCAGCTATTTTTACGTGTATTCTAAGACTCATTTTCTACAGCACAGATTTTTCATTATTACTATTTTTCCCCTCCAAATGAAATATTCAGAATGTTTGATGTTTTTCAATGCACAACATCTAATGTTAAAGGCTGACCTACTTGGTAATGATAAAGTTTGATCAGGTGAAAATGAAATAAGTGGCAATACTTTAAAAATTATAATGACAATTATAATGACAACCATGAACTGAACAGATCTTTGATCAAAGTCCAAAAGCTAATGAGATGTGCAGGCAAGACACAAGACAGATACGTGTAGAGAACAACTTGGAAGGAGGACAAGGAATTTTTACCAAAACTCCCAAAATGAAAAAGAAAAAAAAAAACCCAGACCCAAAAGACAGAAGATAAGTGGCTTTGTCAAAAGGGAATGAGAAAAAGAAAATGAGAGGTTAATTATTCCTCATGCAAGGTGAGTAGAGGTAAGATGGATGATGAGAGAGATTAAAATCTGGAATATTAGATGCACAGCTGAGGCTTTGAGACTATGAATTAATAAGTGGCTGTAGGAAGCTGGCCAGAGATGAGTATGAAGTACAGTGGGATAAAGCTGGCAGAGCTGTGCACTGCTTGCTTTGTGAAGAATGATCTACAGGCAGTATCACCATCTGCCAGGCAAAGTCAGAGATCATAAAAGGAAAGCTTCATAATGATTTTACATCGTTGTTCTTCGAGAATCAGACACTATAAAATCAGTCAGTGTAAAATAAAACATTTTGGTGAGATTTAGTGTAAGATAAAGTATTTCCCTGGAAATACAAGAGAGGATTCTGTAGGATGGGAATGGAGGAAATCTGGGTCACAGTGCACTCCTGAGCTGGGACCACTGCATGGTCAGCAGGTTGAGAAATGTGAATTTAGGCAACCTATAAGACTTCATAAAAAACATTAACTTTGTACATGCTACAGTGTGATCTGAGTTCATCTCATTATTTGAGTTAAATTCCCTGAAGAATGGGGCTATTCTAGGCATGCTCCAGGAGCTGCAGGATCTAAGCAGGGTTTCCATGAGTTTTGCATCCTCTGGACCACAAGGTCTCTTTGGGATGGCTTTTCTCATGTGGAATTCCACAGAACAAGGAAATTAATAAGATTTAGAAGACAGATGAGACAAGACTTAAGCATTAACCACATGAATGTGTGAATGGAATGGAATAAAATGCAGGAAATTTAATAAATGGAATGTATTTTTTTTTAAAAAGGACTTAATTTAGCAAAGAGACTGAAGGCCAAAGCAGTAGGCACAGGAAACAGGGACCAGCCTGTCAAGAAGACTAAGTCAGTATCAGAAAGGGAGATGAGATGGGACACTACTTTCTAAATAATGAAAAAACTAACAAACTTAAATTTGGATGGCATAGACACTTCATGTGAGACATGATAGGTTTTTCTTACTACTAGAAACATAAATGCTGATGAGACTGTTAAAAAAAATAATGATTACACGCTGATTAATTTGGAGAAAAGGAAAATTAGGGGAAATAACACTTAAACTGCAAATAATGCTGCACAGCGCACACACACACACACAGATATTCCTGTAAAATATACCTATTGTTGTAATCAACAGGGCTATTGTGAAGAAAGACTTTGGGAAGAAGAAAAAACACCATGCCAAGCAGATAAATCCATATGAACATTTACAACAGATTTTCAGCCCAATTCAGCATTTAGACAGCAATCAAAGCAGCTTAAGATTGCCCTCGGATCATGTCAGAAAATGCTAGGATCTCCTAGCTGAAAATAATAATAATAATACAAATTCTTTCCCTTTTTCATACTTCTCTTTAGCCATGTGGCACTCATGAAGCTGCTATTTCCCACCTCAAAGCAAGCTAATAGCATTTTCAAAATGTGTTTGGATAATATGAAGTTAACTCTCTACTACATTTCCCAGACAGGCACACCAAAGCTAATAAATTCTTCTCATGTCTTCAGATTATTAACACACCTACTGGCAATGTCAAGACGTTAGTTTAAAGAATTTCAAATATGAAACAGTTCAATAATGTGGTTTAGGACAGCTGACTGACAAAGCTAATTAACTGCCTGGAGAAGATTCTTTATAAATGAAGCAACTTCTGTCTGAACAGATTTTCAAGAACAAGAAAATATTTGTTTTGCCTTTGTCTCTTCTCTCCTATTTTCTCCCTTCCAGCCTTCCCCATCTCATGTAATCTTTGATCAAAGTTTCCTTCATGGTATTTATATCTTGTCCTTCCTCTGACTTGGTGGCTTCTTATTCTCTGTGTCCTTTTATCTTCCTACTGGAAATTTCTTCTCCTCTCCTCCAGACCTTTTCAGGCCCTCTCCACAGAGCACTTTCAGCTTTTGTGCCTTGCCATCCCTGTGCTCTGCTCAGCTGTCAGGTTGCTGCTTCAGCACCTCCATCTGCTTCAGATATTTTCCACATGGAGAGACTTTCCACCAGGCATCATTTCCAAAAAGAAAGGAACCTGTTTGCCTCCAGCTTCAGTTGCACAGAAGGAAAACAGTAATTCAGGATTTTTTTTTCCCCACTGAATATTACAATTTGGGACAAATTTTTATGCAGAGGAAGCTGACACTGGCAGCTCTGGTTTCTAACAGCCTTTATTGTCAGAAGGCACAATGGTGCATCTCAGTCTTGGCCTGAAGGACATAATTTGGCCCATTAGATGACCTCTCCTTAGTGAGAAAAACCTATTTATTATACCAGATAACCTACCAGTTGAATGAAATGAACAGAGCTAGTGATATTACCTATTGCATAGTATCCATTACAAATTAAGGGTCACTAAGATTAGAAAATACCTGCAAAATTCAAAACAAAACAACAGCAACAAGAGGAGGAGCTATTTTATGAAGATGAACATTAACAGACTTTTGTTCCCATCAGAGCCCAACTCTGAATGTAAGTATTGCTGCATTACAGGCAGAATAACAGCAGGACTGGAAATAGTTCTTTTTAGGCTCTTGCTACACGATGCCTGTGTCACAGACCATCAGCAGATTAATTTTATCCAGAATGTTTCTTTTTTTATCATAAATTAATTACAAAAATGTAGACATTCTTCTTCTGAAGCAACATATTCCTCAGATTTTTTTTTTACACCAAAAAACAGACTGAAAAAACCCCACAGTTCATCTCTGGGTAAATATCAAAACACTGGGGGATCAGCTTTCCAGCTGGACTTGCAGAAGCATTTGCACAAATTCTGTATACAGGTCTGTTTTTGTCTGATCCTGCTCAGTCCTCTCAGAATGAGGGACACTCACTGGAGAGAAGTTTATCCTGTGCCTCCCTGTGTCATTCACCCCCTGCCCTTTCACTTGCTGACAGCCTATGCAGAAAAAAATCAGGATTTCACACTAAATCATCACTTTAGCCAATGACCAGCATCATCAAGGAAGGGAGATGGGCTAAAACAACTAGAGTATTACTGAGTCCCTTCCCACATAATTTCTCTTCAAGGGGAGTAATTTTGTTGATCTTGCCACATTCCCCCTCTTGGCTTTTTTGTGGAACACATACTCACTGTCCTCAAAAGATCTACATCTCCCACCATTCAAAATACAGGAGGGACAAGTGTTTGTTAGCTATTTATAGGAGGCTAAATGGGACATGCAAACCCAGTGGTAACACTGCAAAATGGAGAGCTGTGCTATTGTCACTGTCCTTCCCCACCCCGCCCTCTCCAGAAGCCAGATGTACTCACACTCGAAGCCCTGCTTGGACTCTACACTTAAATTCATGGAATGTATCTCTTTAGAATCAGATCTTTTGCACAGTTTCAAACAAAAATTTGACTGCCCTTCCTGCTGTCAGATAGGACAGATGTGACAACAATTCTTAACAGATCATCTAGGTGTTAGATTTTGGGGAAATAAGAGCACATGAACGTGTGGTTAAGGATACATATATTAACAAAGGATAACTGGTAAATAATTTTCATTAATGAGCTTATCAGAGAGTCCATCCATAGATGAGTCATTCTTCCCCATCCCTCTTTAAAACTCACTGCTTGTGCTTTGCTTTTATAGGGCTTTGCTAGCTAATTAGGGAATTTCAGTAATCTATTTTTAATATGTACCATCTTCTGTTCTGTTTAGTGCAGCCCTAAGATAGACTTTTATCTTTACTGCTGTGCACAGATCATCCGAAAATATAAGTTCTCTGCTACATGACAACTTATAATGAGCCTTAATGAAGCTTGGGAACAGCTGTTAAAAACTCCAGTTGAATAGGTTTGCCCAAGCAGCAGTAGCTTGTAGTGCTTTTTCCTCTTACAGCACTGTTGAGTCATCTCCTACTGTACACAGAATGAGAAAAATCAAAAATGAAAAACCAAATCTGGTTAATCCTTTTTTTCCCAGACATTTTATTTTAATCAGAGTTTTAATAAGTACGTTCTGAACCATCATCTCTTAAGCCTTTCACCTTTTTAATTATATTACTGCTCTGAACATTGACAAAAGCAAATGTTATTATGCAAATTTTGCTCCAAATTCATGTCCTTACCGAGAGCATAAGAGAGTTCAAACACCATCTTTAATTATACTATAGCTAAATGACCTGCAAATCATTAAAAATTACAATAAGCTCTCATGATCTTACGTGTTCCCTAAGCTAGAAAACAAAAGATGATATATTTTGAGTAGGATAAAAGATTTAGAGAGCTCTGACAGTCAAACATGATTGAAACAAACAAGTTCCCTTTCTTCATAGCATTTGTCTTACCTTTTTGACCTTTAAATGCTTAGACACGAAACTATCTGGCATAAAGAACACTCAGTGCTTTTGTATTGCTTTTCTCCTTACCAGGATGCGTCGATTTCCTGAAGCTTCTTCAATTTACTTTTTAAATACCATTTGCCAGTCATTCATTTAGAACACATGGGAGCAGTTCACTTTCATGTGTCAAATCCAAAGCACGCTGCATGAAATATGAAGGTCTTTTTTTTTTTTTCCTCCCTCCAGTATCCTTGTTATCTGGTTTTGTTTCTATAACACCTATGGGCTTGATTCCCACTCCACATGGCATGGAACAGCTGCAACAAAAAGCAGAGATCAAAAGCACATCGTTCACTCTAGAGCCTGGCTAAGAACTAAGGACTCATATGACAGGAACACAGGAGAAAAAGGAAATAGATGATTGCACTGGACCTGATAAGCAGAATCCACAAAACACCTCGACTTTTTCTCTTCTCTTTCCCTCCGTCAGTATTTTCAAACAGAAAATTCAAAAAACCAGGACTTGTTGATGTTGCCAACGTTTTGAATGATTTATACCAACCCAACAGGGCCAAAACCTAAATATATGCATTGGGTTTCACCTCATTAGTTAATGTTTCTGAGCATTGAATATTTCATTATGAAATTTTCAGTTGTTCTGTAGGAAAACTGCAAGAGACAGAGGATTCTTACTCATTCTGTAAATGTTGAGTATTGTATTTGCTGCGTGCCAAGTGGCAGGAAGGAATGATCAATCTGACTCCATGTTCTTAGATGGCTAATTTATTATTTTATACTATATTATATTAAAGAATACTAAACTATACTAAAGAATACAGAAAGGATACTCGCAGAAGGCTAAAAAGATAATAATGAAAACTCATGACTCTCTTCAGAGCCCTGACACAGCTTGGCCCTGATTGGCCAATGAGTCAAAACAACTCACAGCAGAATCCAATGGAACAATCACCTGTGGGTAAACAATCTCCAAACACATTCCACATGTGAGCACAACACAGGAGAAGCCAATGAGATAAGAATTGTTTTCCTTTTTCTCTGAGGCTTCTCAGCTTCCCAGGAGAAAATCCTGGGCAAAGGGATTTTTCAGAAAATGTGAATGTGACAGTTGAGCGAGTCTGTAGACACCCTGGCCCAGGGAAATTTCACTTTCAACTGCATTGGCATTGGAATTTGCTCTTTTCTTCACCAGTTCTGAACTCCAGTGCAACTTGACTGGCTTGCACAAAGAGTAGGAACTGTTTGGTTGTGGAAAGAGCATTATTTGCAGAGCTTGAAAAAGTTTCAGCCTCTTGAGTTTTCATGCCAGTTACGCCAATGTTTTATTTGCATGATGGTTTGGAGGATACTACACAATTACCACAACCCCATGAGCAAATAACAAAGACATACCTGGAAAGAAATGGATCTGAACAATTTAGACCTGAGCTTGGCAGCTTATACACTTCCCAAATTGTGACTGTCCTAGGAACACTGCTCTTCTAAGCTCTCTGCAAAAAAATATAAAATACACTACATCTGATAACTCTGCAAAAGAAAAATAAACACTAAGACCCTGGCTTTTCATTATAAGGAGCTTATCTGAAGCAGTTGCACTGAAAAGAGTGCAAAGCATCATTATCATAATACGTGATAAGATGTGCAGTAACGGTGAAATATTAAAACAGCACAGAAAGGGGACATCTTTTAATTCAAAAGTCATTCACAAGAAAGCTTCTCGTGCATGAGAAATGCCTACAAAAATACTTCTCACAATTTGGAGAAAAGAAAAATCTTTACACACAATAACAGGGCAAGAGTATAAGTCAGTCCCCAAAAAATGGCATGGAAAACACTGTTTTCCCACACAGATCCTAGGTCAATTTTAGGGACTGTACCAAAGCCACCTCCTGAAACTAAAGAAATATTGATAAAACACAATCTGAACACTACTGGGATGCCCAGGATTTTCAAATAAAAGAGCTGGGCTTTAAAGCTCCAACACAGTTAGCAAATATTCCCTGAGGGAAGAACTATAAAAAGAAAAAAACTAAAAAATCTTGGCAAGTGAACCTGATTCTACAGCATTCATTATACAGCAGTTACATGCCCCCAAACCCTAACCATGCTCTCTATGCAAATAACACAGGTTTAGCTTCAAATAATGAGCCAACTAAACTTAAATGCACTTCTGGAGAATCAATTAGAGCTAAGCCACTGCTAAATGTGACCCATTGTACACCACTGGCTTTCAATGGGCTGTTTCATATGCCTAAACTTCTGATTTCATGCTGACATTTTGCCAAGCTTGGCAAAAATTGGAATTGTCTTTTATGAAAGTTTTGGCCAAACTGTACTCTTCACAAAAACATGTTCGTGCCAAACAATAAACAGAGACATCAGCCTCACAAATTCAATGTACAGCTACTCAGAGCTATTGCCAAACAACCAAAGTAATGTGAATTTAAAACCATGGCCTCATGAGGAGCCTTTCCTTGAGAGAAGGCATGCTGCCATATGCAGACGTAAGACACAAAATGAAGGTCTGTTTTCTAGAGCAGACCTTTCCTTCCAACCATAAATGTCAAAAATTTGTGTTTAACAGAATGCATTTTCATAGCTAAGCTTCATAAATTTGCAATGCGATAGAGAGCATTCTGTCAAAAAACTCCCAAATAGTTCTCTTGGCTGTGAGGTCTTAATGTACTGTTAAAAGGAAGAGTGTGTGAGAAAGGAGGGATCAAAATAGTGATAAAGAGCAAACATTTTGGGCTGAATCACTAAAGGATACTAGAAAGCATTTGCTTCACTGTATCAATTAGCAGAGATGGATATGCTAAGCATTGAAAATAAAATATTTGCATTTTGGTACTTCTCCAACTTTTAAAAACTTTGTGAAAAATGTAAACTTTTCATTTAGCTTGCACCTTTTAAATAGCAGATAAAAGGTCAGAAGTGTGAATACAGCTTACTGTGTCTGGCTAGAGCACACCTGACAAGAAGATATCTCATCAAAGAAATCCTATTTAAGGGAAATAGAACTAATTCTTTGAGCAGCAATGCAGAAAGACCTGCTTTAAATAAAAGAAAAAGAGAAATTCTTGCAGCTGGACACTTTCCTTTGTCAGCTGTCATTTCTCTGGTTACAGTTTGCAGCTATCCCTTGGTTCCTCAAATGCTTAAGGCTCCATGGGCTAAATTTCCCAAAGTAAAGGATGCAGGGTAATGTTTTAAATTCTGGCAGCAGTAAAGGGAAAAAGGCAAGGCATTCCCTATTGCACTGCTGTGAAAACACGCTTCAATAAGTAGTTGCACGCTGTTATTTTAGCACTCTTAATAAACTGTCATCACTAGAGATTAAAAAAGATTGTTATTTGATTTCATATTGTATTTTAGGTCATTTATTTTATTTGCTGATACTGACTTTTATCTGCAAGAGTGGCATACAAAATAGCCATTTCTGTGACTTAGACACCAAGCCATCTCATTTACACTCTTCATACTCCAAGAAAAAGCAAAAACACTTGCACTTGCAATACTGACAGCCTAAATTCAGCAGAGCTGCAACATGACATCTCAATCTGTTGAGCTATATCATGCAATTACCACTGTAGGCCACTTCAAAATTATCCTCCTTTCTTTCATAATGCCATGTGGGGAGGGAGACGTGCTGGCTTCTTAAGTTCTTGCACTTCCTCGCTCTAAAGATCTCCACTGAGTCAAAATATCTGTCAGTCTGCAGATTGCATTGTCATCTACTTGCAACAAACTGATTTCCACTGAGACAAAAATCAGGGTTTTTTTTATTTTTTAACTGCCTTTTACTTCCACAGAGATGCCAAAGTAGCAACCAAACAAGACGTGATCCTCTCTGCACAGCTAGGTTTTCTTTATGCTAAATAAATCAGTTTCACTCTCTTCCAAAAGGGTCTTGCCACACTAGATTAGATTACATGTTTCCTCTGCCCTTCCTTCTGCATGTGTTATAATAAATCAATGAAAACCAAAAAGTGACCTTAGAGAAACAGACCTGTGTACTAGACTTGATGAATTTTCCTAATATTAATGACTGCTGTGAAAAAAACTCTTCACATGCATTTTGTCAAAATTTTTTGTCCTTCTAATACACAAAAGCACCTGGGCAAGAACAGGACAACAACTGAAGTACATGGCATGCACTCAGAAATCAACAGATATCTTTCATTCCACCCTGCTGCATCCATATCCTCTCAGCACACCTAAAGTCAAGATGAGACCCAAAGAAAGAGCAAAAATAAAGCATAGCAGAAAAGGTAGCTTTACAAAATACCATAGATCAATATATTGATCTCTCTCAAGTGAACATTGGGGAGCTATGAAGCTTCATGAACAGATACAAATTAAAGAGCAGAACTATAAAGGGAAGAAAGGAAGTGGAAAAAAAACAGCTATTTATTTTTAGCTTCTTTCCAGCCTCTGTTAGGAAATGCAAATAGAAGGTGAGTTTATATATTCATAGAAAGGGCATAGATAGATATATTTATAGATGTATTTATTCTGAGTAAAGCTGGACAGCAAAAACCACCTTGACAGACCAACACATTGCTAGACCAGCACATTTTCTCTGTTGGATTATTTCATTTCTGAATATCACCAGAAATGCTTGAAAGATCATATTTTTGATGATATAGCTAGACATGTATGTTAACCAAGCTCTGGATAATGATTTTGCTCATAGGAGCTCTGAAAATGCTCTTAAGCAGTACAAAAATTAAATTAAAATAAAATCCCAACATTAAATAAATAGCTGACAAACGACACCATGGGCATGCTAAACAACCATATTGTAAGCATTCAAAACTTGGCTGATATGAAATGTTTCTGTAGTGCACAGAGGACCTCAGTACTGCTTAAGGAGACAAGAATTAAAGAGCTGTCAGACTGCCAAAAAAATGTCATTTTAGGCAGCAGATGTGTATCCTGTCAACAGCTACTTTCACACAAAACAGTAAACCAATGGCAGGCCTACTTTTTGGTTTTGTTATTAACAGATTACTGCAGGGGATGTAAGAAGAGAAACACATTCTTCTGTGACAACTGGAGAGAATAGCATGAGCATAAAATAAAAAAAGAAAAGCAAAAAAGCAAAGCTAGGTAACCACTTGCTGGTGCTACAAAACAGATACTCAAAATCTGCTTTCTGTATTGCAGGCAGAAAATAAATTATTAACAGCTTTGCTATGTGGGCTTCTAAGAGATTAATATGCAAAGGAAAATTTTCTATCAGCACAGGTTTCTATCTTTGACATCTGCTGTTAGGTGTTAGTAAATCAAATTGGTAATTTACAGTTCAGGAGACAAGTACAGCAATGTAAGTCCAGAACAACAGTAAGTCCAGTCCAATGTAATGCCAAGAATTCACCAACAAATACCAACACTTCCTCATTTGCTGTGTGCATGATGTGGAATTCACAAAGCCTTGGAGACTTTTAGCTAATGATCACAGTCTTTGATCTCCAGAAAATTATTATGGCATGTGTAAAAATGAGATTTGTAAGAAAACTCTTAAAAGGGAAATTAATTTAGTGATTATATCACATATTTTTTTAAAAATAGGGAAAAAAAAGAAAACAAAAGCACAGTTTAAATTTTAACAAAATAAATTGATCTAAGTACTCATCATCCATATTCAGAACACCATGAAAGACATTCCTGAAGATAAAAGATAGTTCCATGGATGCATTTGCAGCCTGACACACATATTCATTTCAGCATATTGCACCATTAATTATTCCTTTATAAACTCTACTAAGATCATTTGTCACTCATTTACGTTTCAAGCCTTCTGAAAGTGACAAATCTCCTACGTTTCTAAGTACTATTGAAGGTACTTAAGAAAAAAAGCAGCATTAATTTTTCAAGTTCTTTTATACATATACCACAAAGCAAGAAGATTTTGTCACTGAGTAGCTTGGTAAATTTGTGTTCAGATATTCCCAGTCTTGGTTGAAAGGCTCTGTCTTCACTCAAGGCATCACTAACAATTAACATCATGATTTAATTCTAGTCTTTCTAAAATGTCACCTCTGGTGGGTTGGACACAGACTATCAGACCTCAAATTTGCACCAAGTGGTGGGATCCAGCAGGTGGTGACCAAATCCCTTGGTACTCTTATTCCCTGCTTCTACCTCTCTTTGCCACACAATTTTCTCTTAAATAAAAATCCGCACTACTGACTTTGCCATTTTGTGTCACTTGCACCTCAATTTGGGCAGAGGCACTGCTGTGAGAATTTTAATAACTGGATCATAACATTATTAAAACACTTGTTATCTATGTAGTTCAAATTCTCAGGGAGTTTTCCCCCTCCTCACTTATTTTTCTCTCTATCAGCCAAGCATACAATTCTCAGACAATATCTAACAGTAAATATTCTATAACATGCCTCAGGAAAACAAAAGCTTAACCATGTCCACCATATTTCATCTGAAAGAAACTTTTTGGGGAAATTTTGTAAGATTTAAATTGAAGCATACCTATATGGTTCATTCAGAACTCTAGTTAAGGGGTAGGAACATAACTTGACGTTGCTGCTTTCAAAAATACCACCCCCTTGAGAGCCTGAGAAACCCACTGAGAGGAATTTCCTTCTATCTGTATCCTGGTTCTGGCCAGGATGGTTTGGAAGGTTTCAGTGGGAACACTAAACTGGGGAAAACCATTCCTAGATCACAATAATCTAATCTTAACAGTTTTTCCATGGGGAAAGAGGTCACTGAGAAGGACTGCAATTAATCATTCTCTCCCTAAAGATCTTTCCAGCATCGCTAATTCTATTCACGTTCCCACTGATTTCATGCTCATTATAAAAATTCTTGGCTTTTATTGTTCAGTACAACTAGGAAAGAGATTGCCTGAGATCAGTGTCATTAGAAAGAGCCTGCTGGATTTGGGATCCTTTTCTTTCCTGCTAAATCACAGTCAGCAGCTTCAAGCTGAACAAACATGTCTTGGTATTTTGATATCAGCAAAACCCCACCTGTCAAAAAGTTTGTGAGAGCTCCTACAACTGGGCACTTCAAATACAATAGTTGAGGTGGATTTCTATAGATTTGAGTACTATTTTTTTCCCTGGCATGCCCAGTACTCTTCTTGTGCACAAGCTGTCCCCACCTGCCATGTTTTTGTAAATGAGATTTTACAGCACACCTTCCCTAGCCCTGCACTCTGAGGGCACTGATCCTCCAGGCTCCTCAGCAAAGACCTCCTCTTCTGGTGCTATCAGTTAATCATTTCAGAGGCATATAACACCTGAATCAAACATTACACAAACCAAGTAAAGGTTTCCAAATAGTGCACTGTGCTTTAAACAGTACAAGAGATAATACAATAGTAACAATGATAATACAAGTAAAGAAAGCAACAAAACTCTTCCACACACCCCTTATTTAATATGTGCTGGCACCTAACATCAAAAATCTAAAAGTAACCAAATCCAGAAGTCATTTACCTACCCAGCTTGCAGTAAAATCAATGGGATTCAGGTGCCTAGGTGATTTTGAGAAGTTTACTATTGTCCTTTCATTCAAGCTGTCTTTAAATCACTCATAAAAACAGGACTTAGGTAAACAGTAAGTCGTGAATTCTATGTATAGTGAAATCTGTAAATGAAGTCAAACCTACCAAAGGTTTTTAGGCAATAAGGGTTAGAAGCTTGCATGACACTGAGCATGGGAACCTAGCTCCATTTAAGCACACAGTTTGTAGATTTCAATAAACAGAAATTACCATTTTAGAGGCTAAGAGAGATTTCATTAGAATAAATTATATCTGAGAGCCCTGAACAGGAGAAGCCTCTTTTTTTTTTTTTTTGTTTAATGGCATTGCAGACCTACTTTTGGGTATTACAGAAGGACAAAAGCAAGACTGTGATGCATCTCATTTAATATCTTACACCATGCACTTTGTCTGAAGCTTCTGCATTTCCAGAGTATTGTATACATAACCTTTATATGTAAAACAGAGCTTTTGGGATTTATATCCAAGAAAACTGTCTCAAAAGCTTAAAATTCACCTTGACCATTAAATAAAAATTCAAAGACAATATTATCTGCACTCCAAAAATTATTTCAGTAATATTTAAGATTACTGAAAATGAGAATTTGAATGGTGTAAGAGTTTTGCAGTGGTGTGAAGAATACATGAAGATGAAAATTTTTGCAACACAGGATAGCATTTTCATCAGAAAGTTGTATTTAATGGACTCAAGTCTGAAATACTGAAATCACATGAGATATCCTATTTTCATATTATTTGACATCAGACCTAATCACTTTGCTTGACTTGATAAATCTTATAGAATTACTGTCAAGCTATATTTGGCTGAGAGATCTGTTTATATGAATATGATTCGTAGTTTTGCAGCTAAGCAAAAAGATAAATCCATCTGCTCTTTTTCATCTCACCTTTTTATGAAAGCTTGCAAGATGAAGCCTGTAGCTTTTTTTTTATTTAATCTTTCTTTGGCTGTTCCATTTTCAAATATCAAAAGAGGGTTTTTCAACAGCCTACTGAAGCTTCTTTCCACTGAGGTTATAAAACATCATTAATTCTTTGCTCTAAAACTTACATATCCAAGATGGTCACATATTCAAATGCTCAGCAGCCTTCTGCTTCAAACAAAGTGCAAAGAAATGTCATGAGCCAGATTTACTCTATTGAGTTACTTCATTGCAAAGGCCCTAATACTGAGAGCCCAAAAAGAAAGGCAGGAGATTTCACTTCCTTACATCTTCATATTTTCAGTCTCCTAAATATCTGGGGGCCTGTCATCCTCTGTTGATATACTGTGTAAATTCTAGATCAACAAAGTCTTCAAAATAAGGTTAAACACAGGTAAGCAGCACATGTGCAGTTTTCCTAGAGAACAGAGCCATTCACAGGAAAAAGAGATACTAATGAGATTCCCACCTCATCTGCAGCAGGGCATGGCTTCCCAGAAACCAGACTAAGGGCAGAAATAAAAGTAAACCAGGAATGTTCATGGGATTGGAGGAAAAGATCTTTGCCGAGCACAGGGGCGGGCACACAGAAGCTCAGGAGAGGAGAGGAGTTGCTCAGTAGTTCCAGGAGATTTACTAATGTTTACAGATCACAAAACAACATTATTGGTCATGCATGCTCCATCTTCCCTTGTCAGCCATCTGGTTCCAGCTGGGCAGACAGTGCTAACTGGAAATTCCACCTTTGCTGCTCACTCAGGAGATCACTGACACGGTGACAGATTTCTTCTTGTGAAATTCGGTTACACACCACAGGTTAAAATTTATAATAATGCCTGGCAGTAGGCTGCAGTTTATATTTCATATTTTTTTCAGAGCAGTACCCCTGAATGGACAGAGGCTGATGTAGCAGTTCCTTCATTGTATATACCTAGTGTATTTCTTTTCCTGTTTATTATCCATGAAATATTCAGCAGGAGCACAGGGCCACCTGCAGAGAAGGAAACCAGGCCAGTTCTCATGGATCTCCCTCCTAGAAAATTTAGGCAGCAACAATTTTGAAATAGAGGATTGGATCTACAGAGAAAATCTTTTATGACGACCCTAAAATCTCACAGAAACATCTTTTAGAGAGAACTGGGAGGTCATGCATTCACCCCAGCTCTTCCTATGATGTTCCTGCATCCATAGTTTCTAGATTCACCTGTGGGGTGTACAACACTTGGGATTAAAATGGGAAGACATTTTTTTGTGTTTCAAGTGCCTCAAAATGCAGCACCCAGGCTGTGGACATGGTAGGGTGCTAAGCTATCACTTTGGTGGTTTTGTTGGTAAGCAAATTTCAAGGCCTACTTAAACCTCTACTTAAAATCCAGGTGTTGAGCTTCATGATTTTCCAGGAGTGAGATCTCTCATAATTTTCAAGCCACTTCCTCTGAGATTATTGGAATTTGTAAGGACAATAAGACTCTCCCTGGACAAGTTCACATTGCTTGTTTAGAAATTGCTGGTCCATCAGTTTAGAAAGTTTTTCCTCAAGAAAGCAAAGATATTTCCAAACTTGCCATATATTGGGGAAAAAAAATGAAATCTTTCACTCATGTGCCTTTTGCCAGGGCTTTCACAAAGCAAAGTTTATAAACAGAAAAAAATTATATTTATTTCTTCTGGATGATAACAAAAATATAGTACAGACAGATAGCACTTATGACCAAAAAAAAAAAAGTAACTAGAGCAGAGTTGGCTCTTCTCTTGACCTCTACAAACCTGAGCAGGCTCTCAGCTGGACACAGTGGCTGCAAGAAATTTGCTCCCATTACTCTCCATCTTGTATTAGTAGCTAAAAGAATGTATTCCTGACAAGGATCACTTGAAATACAGATTAAGGTGCTCAGAAGAGCCATGGTGGATGGCCTGAGGTAACATCAGCTGTGATGCACTAGAACTGTACAGCAACACATATATTTATCCATGGGCTGTTAACTACCTGTTAGCCTTCGGGATGGTAAAAATTGTATTTGTATTTCTTCCTAAAACAAAAGAGAACTCCTGCTGCTCTGTTATGCAGTATCCAGTCAGGATTTTTCCACTCATAGCTCAGGAGATTTGTATGTGATGCCTCCTTTGATCCTACCCTTGTCTGTGTGCCATGGCTCATAGAGAAGATAAATTAGGAACCACATTTACTCATGTTCATTATTTTACCAGGTGACAGGTCTATTGGCCATATTAGTGATGTCACAGATATTCTTTTTATTTCAGTCATCTAGAGTGGCATTTGGAAAAGGGTATTTTCTACTTAAAATCAATATCTTCTCTAGCTGCTATAATATTTCTTCTTACTTAAAAATGTTACTCAGAATATAAAAGTCATTGATTACAAGCAGAAAATATACTTACCAATTACCAAAGGAGAGTGGAAAAAATAAAAAGTGCTCTCCAGTTCAAGTAGTTCCAGCTGGTGACACACCACTGCTAATCAGCACATGTTTCAAAAGCACCAGGACCTTCTCAAGAAAATGCTTGGGTTTTCTTCTTATAAGGCTGAAGCACAAAGTGTGGTTTATTCTCGTGAAAACATGAACCCAGATTTCTAATTCTGCATTTCTCAGAGATATGCTTCCACAGCAACTGAGTCAGAATATACTGTTCTGGAATTATGGTGGTGAAAAAGCAACTTGGCTTTTTTTTTTAATGTAAGGTTTCCAGATTATTTAACAGAATCTGAACAGTGAGAGAGCAGTGAGACAGATTTATAAGATGAGAAATTTGTCCTTTCTTCTTTGGGCTGAAGAGAAAGTAATAAATTGTGCACTTGATTTTGATAGGTTGTGATTACCTAAGAATGGTGTTACTAATTACTATACAATAAAACACCAAAATTTGGAAACAGCATTATTCCCTTGTTTGTCCTCTTACCTCTAAATCTGCTGCAACCACTTAGCATTTGTTTATTTTCTCCATTGTGGATTACTGCAATGAAGTGTCATGGATTTATGTAGTACCGCTGGTCATGCACTCCTCATTTTCACATTCCCCAGCCATTAATAGGATGTGCTTCATATCATATGATGGGAAAAGAAAAGTCAAAAAATGAGTTACATAGCTTAAATAAGCTTGACAAAAGAAACAGCCAAATGGCCATATTCTTAAAGAGTTTGGTTTAAGGAATAATTTTCAGTGGCATTATAATATCTTATGCAGAAGTTAAACCACCTAATAATATATTCAGTAATTTCTTAAATTACATCTCTCTATACTTACACAGTTTAGTTATTTAAGAAAGTAAAATAAACCCTTCCATAAATTGGTGTCCTCTTTGATAGCCTTGTTATATGAGAAACAAATTCCAACTCTCTTCTGAATGTTTCTTTCCTTTTGAGTGTCTATATAGTATAATTTTAGGTACATCCCAGACAGTTACTCAAGTTGTTTTGCAAGAAAGGGATTTGTGTGTTTTTGGTATTTCATAAAGCAAAAATATTCGGAAAAATATTTTGGTACTGGTTTACTTGGCAAGCCAGAGATAAAATTTGGCATGATTTTTTAAGGTGATCCCTAAAACCAATAAATGCTTTGGCCATCTTCTCTTCCCAACAAATTCCTTCTTCCTTACCCTGACATTATACAGTCATTCAAGCAGGCAGAGCCTGTAGGTAGCTAAAACTCATTATTAGTGAGTCCTTTACATTCCAAAAGGATGATTTTGAACAATTCCAAATTCCAAGCAATTCTTACATAAAACTGAGAGTCATACCTTGGTCAATACTGAACTCCATTGGACAAAAAATACTTTGACCAGTATGACAGCAAGATTATTAATAAAGAACCTACAGGTTCATCCTTCCAAAACATTTTCTTCTGTTCATTATGAAATTTTTTCATCACCTGTATGAGTTGCTAAGGTGACAAAGAAACACAGAAAACCAAAACTACTGCAAGAAAATAAAAAGTCCAAATATATAAAGTGGCCAAAATAAATTTCATCTTCCTTTACTGAACTTTGAAAGCATGCATAAATGCAACAAAATACTTTTTTTCAAGAGATGGAGTGCATTTTGCTGTGTTTTGATTATTTTTTTTTACAGTATGGAGACCAGTCACATTCATGATTTCCTCTGTGAGAGGCTGTCAGACTGTCTGTTTGCATCTGTATTCTTATTTTTTAATATAACTTCTTTATGCAGCTAGCAAGTGCCTTTTCTAATAGCATTTCATTCTAGAGGGGTGCTTGAACTTACAGTAACTTCTTGCAGCATGAAACAATATAATCCAACCACATAATCTTTATATGCATGTTGAACAATTTAGGATTTTTTTTTTAAATTCACAATATTATTGCACTGAATTTTTTATTTGGCTTAATAACAGATGTGTGTTGTCCTGACAAAGCAAGGGGTGCTGCTCCAGAATTTTTTTCTTCATTATTTATAGTTAAATGAAATACTTCAGTGGAGCTCAGTCTATAATAATAGTAAGGGTATGTTTAACCTAAGGGTTACTCATACTTGAGGCTCAGCAAACTGAGAAAGCACAGGGTTACACACAGGGCATAGTAAAAACCAGTTCAGGTAAAGAAGACAAAAATGTGATCTTCATAAAACTACAACAAGGTTCTTAGAGCCTTTTTAGTCCCTAGGATTTAATAAGATCCATGGACAGCTCAGTCACTGAAGCTCTTCTTGGTGCACCCCACAACTGAACAGTCACCCTGAGAATTTGTCTGTTTCTGCCACTTCATAAATGCAAATTTACTTTAAGCAGGGCACAAATAACCCACTCACTCATCCTTGGCTACAATCAGATGAAAATTCATGTGCTGAGCAACCAGCCATGCATTACTTTTTGTTACAGGTCTGCTCTATCTGCAGATATTTCTCTCCTTGTCCAGAAGAGGGAAAAGACAAGGTGATGAAACTGTTAATATAAATATCAGGATTACAGTCAATTACAGTCAGGAAATTACATTTTTTTTTTTTTTTTTTTTATTACAAAAAGTTCTCTAGAAAACCCTGTAAACTGTTATCATCCCATGGTCTCTAAAACACATTATTGTTGTTCATTTCTCAAAACTGCCACTGGAAAATCTAGGTTACCTTGCAATTTCTGGCTGCTCTCCTGCTTTTCTCAAACAAACAAAAAACTGAGTGTGTGACCTAGAACAGAAAGGAATTCTTGCATCTCCAGCCCCCAGGCTAGGAGAGTCTATGCTTCTCTTGACATGAGCATTCACCTCTCTTGGAAAAGTTTCTGTAATTTGCTTATCTATATAAAGCAGTAGCAATATTATACTAATGGATAGTTCTACAATAAATACAAATATAAATATAAATATAAATATAAATATAAATATAAATATAAAGTAATAAAAATAAGTGCATCTAAAGGCAAAGACAAAAATTTTGACTGTTCAAAACCAGCTTCAGGAAAGACAACTCAGCATTGGCTTATCCATATCTAAAGGACAATGTCCTAGACCTAACAGCACCCTGTTTTTAGAATTCACACTATCTTTTTTATCTTCTTATATCATGCCTTAACTTTTATTGACAAAGTGTTCATCCCCTAGAATTATATAATCTTTTATTACCTAGCAATGATTTCTTTGAAAAAAAAATAAGTGATCCTGCCAGATGTAGAAGAAATCCATTCTGCCCCTTGAATAAAAGCCCAGCATTGTGTACAAATCTGAGAAAGGAAAATATACAGGGTCCTTGAAAAAATAAAAAAGAGGAAATTAGTTGCATTTATGAGCAATATACACTGTATTTTAGTAAATATGACTAATAAATATTGCTATATGGTCTCAAAAAATTACATTATTCCCAAATTATGTCTGTACAGGATGAAGCTCTCCTAAATGCATGCAAAACTAATCTAACGAGCAAAAAGTTTTAAATAATAAAATCAATCAGACATCTTATGTCTTCTCTAGAATGAATTTTATCCATTAAAAAGAAAACCTCATTAACATCATCACTCCAAAATCCTCCTTTGTACTTGTTATAATCTTAGAAAATGAGAGGTTTTTCTCTGGGAAATCAGAGTCTTTCTGCATGGCCTGTTTGTGTGTCAGTACCTCTTACCACCACTGTGTAACTGGCACCTTTAATCTCCTGTAGAAGTAACTTTATCATCCCACTGGCATTCCTAGGAACAAAAGGAACATCACAGTAGGAGTTTGTTAATCACTTCCAAGGCAAACAAAAGCCCATTTTGCTGTCTTGGTATTCTGCTGAAGTTTGTCAATGTCAAGTCAAGCCTCTAAGGCAACACGTCCTCAATTAGAGATGTAAAATCCAGTTTTGCATGCAATTTAAATCCTGCAAACTGGCAATCCTCTCATGGAAATCACAATTATTTCCATTCTTATGCATCAGTATTTCCGATCTACCATCATTTTCCTCTTACATGAAGTGATACTTAATTTCCAAGACTGAGCAGTTTTGACAGGGGTTTCTGATTTGCCATTCAGTCACCACATTACAGTCAGGCTTACACTGATAGATCTTTAATCTAGAGGAACAAATTATATCCTTCTCTGCCACACTCCTTACATACCTCAGAGATTCCCACCCTCTCCACTAAAACAATATAGAACAGGTTTATGACCAATTTAAGTTTGAAGAATTTTTTATGCTGAACACCGAGAGTAATGTGAGGCCGTTGTAACCATGGTTGGAGATGTATCTCTAAAACCACCAGAATTCCACAGGAGAAACTGAATTTTGATTTAAATGGGCATGGCTGTGTGCATGTGAGGCCATACCTTTGGTTGGTTAAATCAATGTATTCCCTTTGCTTTCAGGGAAATTGTGATTTAGATCCCAAACCAGCACAGCACTGCAGTGCCACTGAGGTCTGAAAGTGAAGTTCAACAGCAGTATTATATTGCTAATATAGTGCTAATAACAATGGATTCCTAAATCACACATTTGCTGTAATCAAGATTATGAAACTTTTCTTTTAGTTTTCTGAAACAGAGCTCGGACACACACCCAGCTTCAAATGAATGAGGAAATGTCACAATTCAGAAAAACCTGACACCTGTTCACATTCTCTAAAGCAGAAATGTTCTGTGTTGCAAAAATGCTAGGATTCTCTTGTGTTCTGATGAGTACTCATTCAAAATTAGTGCTCTATTCATTAAAGCATCTCCTTGCTTTGTGGAAAAGAAGTCTTGATTTTCCTGCCACCAAAAGGCTTCTTTTCCACTTTAAAAAATATATCCAAAATAGTCCAAAAAGGTAGAATTTTTAAATTAACTGTATCTTTGTTTTCAATTATTAGACTGTTTAATTTCCCTTCCTCATGTTTTACCCTATTGAATTTATTTGAATTTGATTAATTTTATTCACCCACTTTTTAAAGGCCTCTTTTTATTAAAAATCCTTTTCATTTCTCTCTCTTCTTTTCCTGCAGAATTCTGTCATTCTTGAATCTCCAGAAGATGTGGAAGAGTGTCAGATTTGCTAGAGGACATTGAGGGTGTTCTGTGATTTACTTCAGAAAAAAGCAGAGCTCTTCTTGGGAGATAATTCTGAAAAGAAAACTTTTGGAACATGATATACCTCCTTGTGCAGGGGGTGGAAAAATAAAGAAGCAAAGATGAGCTTGGGAGATGAGGTAGGACAGGTATTTTAGTAATATTTGTCCTTTTTTTTCTAATGACTCTATATAAATTGGCAATAAAATAGAAATTTTAGTAATGCATCTTTCAAGGTCTCTTTTCCTTGAAATATTAACTTCTAAGTGGTCTCCCTGTCTTTAGCTTGACCCATCAGCATTTGCATCCTATTTTTTTTTCTTCCTTCCCTGCTGAGGAAATGAATGAGAGAAAGGCTGGGTGGGTGTTTGCCCTTCACCAAAGTTACATTGCACTAGATAACACTTAGAGGACACTTAGGAATTCACAAGTGTATTGAAAACTTTCAAAAATCCTGACAAATAGCTCCGAGTCTGCAATTCTTTGCGTCCAGGAAAAGACTTGGGGCTGTGCCCCACTGATTTCAGTGTACCTGCCTCCAAGGCAGGTATATTTAAATAAAAAATATATTTAAATAAAAAAGTACGTGCTTCTACACACAGAAAACCTGCCTCAAAACACCTGGGATCAGGGATGAAAAAACAACGGGATCAGGACCATAGAATCTGCAAAACAACTTGAAGCCAATAGATCTGTCAAAGGCATAGGAACCAAAAAAAACCCTCTTCACAATTAGCCCACAACCCACTTAGCTCTGTGGTCATCAAAACACTTGAGAGAAAACTTGTTGCCAATATAGTCAAGGGCTCTCTTAATTTCATGCACTGTGACTTCAACAATTTATTCATGTCTCATTTTATTTCTCTAAAGTTGGCCTCATTTAAAAGAAGGGAAACCACATTTCATGCTCTTCAGTTTCATTAAAGAGATACAAATCCCTTACCAAAAGAAGACTCCTCTAAATTAAACCATTGTAGCAGAAGAAAATATTGATATTTTGAATCTGAAAGGACTCTGACACAATCTATATGCTCTTGCATATCATTCTTTATGTTATTAAAAAAAAAAGGAAGAAAAAAATCTCCTCCCTTTAAAAAATTGTTTTCAGACACGTGATGGAATATGTAACACTCAGCTGAGAGTAACACAAATGAACTATCTCACAGATTTTCTAAAGTTTGTCAAGAAAGCAGGCCACTGATCTCTTCCTCAACAGTGTGGGAATACAACATTTCACCCTCTGAAACTAACTTGTATCTGCTTGACAAGGAAGGTATGGTTAACTCCCTTGATTGATCCCCATTCTATAGGAAATGTGATATAAACCCTATATGAATTACATAAGATAAAGCCAGCATCATTCAATATGTGGCTCAAAGTGAACTCAATTTTATGAGTAATTCATGAACTGCTCCAAACTCCAACAGTATTCTATGTTCTCTTGGGTACGGGACATATAAATACATCAAGAGGTTTTTCCCACAAGGGTTAAAAACCATTTCTTGGGCTGATTGAATGAAAGATGAAGCTCATTTTTTATTCAAATCTTACTTCATAGCAGATAAGGGTCTTCAGTTCCCCTTTACATTCACATTCATTACAGAAAAGAACAGTCTGCTGGTGGTTGCATCATGTCAGAATGACAAAATATTTCCATGAAATTCCTCACGGAAATTTCTTCCCTTCTCTTTTTCAGGTTTGTCTGCACAACAACAACAACTGAAAAAAAAAGAAGTCTGTCCTTTCTGTCTTTTAGATGTATGTAAGGAAAAGAAACTCTTCCAAACTTACCAAAAGCCTTTTCCATAAACACCTTCGGTCCTTGATGTGCTCCATCCTCAAAGGTACAGGTTCCTGAAGAACCACCCTTCAGGGTCCTTCTACACGGCAAAAAAAAAAGAATGTAAGTCCTTTGTGCTTTCTCGATTCCCACTGACCTTACCACAGTAGCCCAAAATCCACCAAAACACACAAACAATAGTTTCCAATAATCCATTGGTATCCTTTTCCAATAATCCTATTCATAAGAGGCAAAACACACCAGGGAGCATATTCCAAGGACCAAAAATGCTGTTTCTTTCACAGGCAGAATAAAAATGGAAGAAATATTTTCCAACTGGAAGAGCAAATTAATCAGTGAGCCTTGTCAAGCTCAAAAACCCCCCTCTATCAAATTAAGGGAAATGAAATATTAATTTTGTTATTTTAAACTCATTTTCCTTACAGTCCACTGTAAATACTGAAATATAAGAAACATCCCATGAACACACATTCATAGCTCAGGCCTATTTCCCTGTTTCCAGGGATGAAGGAGACAAGGAGTGCAAATCCATCACTTACTGACTTTTTGCAGACTTTTATTTTTTTAACCATAAATCACTTTTCTACATGTACATGACTGTTTGGATTCCAGAATAAAATGCACATTTTCAGAAAGATTCTGATCTGAGTGGGTCAGGAGAAGGACCATGAAGAGGTACAAATGGTCATGGCCATAAACCACCCTGGGATTTATGCATCTGTTAAGGCAGATTGCCTGAAGTGAATCATGGCCTCAGCTCATAAAGAAAGAGTTCACGTTTTAATCCTTGCCATACATCAACACCAATAATTTAAAAGCTTGTAGTTTATCTATTTCTCTATGTAAAAGAGTGGATTTCTCCCTCAATGTGCTGGCTGGGAGAGTGAGTTCCCTAAAACTTTACACACTGGGGAGCTGTGGTCTAACATACCTTGCCAGTTTTGCCTGAAGCTGTTTCTGTCTACAATAGAGAAAAGGAACTATCATTTATTTCAATGGATGCTGGCTCAGATGGAAAGACATTATACACAAAGCTTTAGGGACTTGTTTTGATACCCAGGGTTTGGGGGGTTTGTTTGTGGGGGTTTTTTTGTTGCTGGGGGTTTTTTTGTTGCTGGGGGTTTTTTGTTTGTTTGTTTTTATTATTGCTCGTCTCCGTGTTTCCT
Organism: Passerina amoena; assembly: GCA_013401095.1. Lineage (NCBI taxonomy): Eukaryota > Metazoa > Chordata > Aves > Passeriformes > Cardinalidae > Passerina > Passerina amoena. The sequence goes on from WBNP01000602.1 coordinate 1,166,496, forward strand.
GATTTTGCTGAAGTAAAGAGCAGCTGTTCTCACAAGCTTACCAATTCAAAGCTGCAAACACAAAAGTTGCATCCAAATTCCCTTTTCCTTTAAGAGTGCAGGATAGATGTTGTCTCATTCAATGGAGAACAGAACTAATTTCATAAAAGGGAGGAAGGGGAGTCAACCTCACAATTCTATTAACTGTGGCAAAGAGTACTCCCTGTAAGTAAATCTGGAATTTCTTGCTCCCCAATAGAACAGATCCTGCATTAACATGGTTCACACATGGAAAGCTGCTCCCCAAAATTGTTCTAGGGTCATTATAGTGACAACCCTGAGGCCACCTCAGCAAAGCTGGTGTTTTTCCAGGACAATAAGACAAATGTGATTTCTCCATAGTGCGTGTCCCTTGTGCTGTGTTCTGTTGCATTGGCAGATCAGTTGCAGACACAGTACAACTGACCTGAATGTGCTCAGTGAACCTGCCCTGGTTTCCTGGGCGCTCAGCAGTCCAAAAATATCATGTTGTCTGCCCCAAATAAACCTTCTGCAAGATAAGTAGATATGACAAGAGAAACATGAACTCAGAGGTACCACAGAAGCACTTAGATTACATGTGCTGTAAAACCTGCCCAGAAGTTTGCTCAGGTGTCTGCTACGTGCAGACACATTGCCAAAAGAGCCCTGCAGTTCCACAGATACAGCTCCTGCCTGCCAACTTTCCAACAGCAGGTCTGTCCAGGGAAACACTGCACCCAGGCAGCAGGATGCATGTTTGCCAGGAAACTGTCTGTCTTTGAACTGGGCTGTGCAAGGCAAACCAAAGTGCACAACTCTGTGCTCTCCAGCCAGCTCAGGCATCAACCAAACAGCAGCCACTGCCACGACAAAGCTTTCTGTATGTCCTGCAAGTGGGATAGAGTTTGGAGCTGTAGGAAGAAGAGAGATCCCCATTTGATCCTCCCTTGGCAAACTCAAGGAGGCAAATTGAGCAAATCTCTGTGGCTGGAGAGCAGAGCTGCTGAGTTTGGAAACAAAAGGATCCAGCTTGGTGGGGAGGGCAGGCAGACAGTGCCCTACACTTCACTGCTGAGGAGAGGTTTGCCTCTCTGACACACAGAAAACAAGAGAGCATGACTTCTAGGTGCAGCCCTTTGTATTACTTCTCCTGCTGCCTCAGACACTGAAATGAGCACTGCTGACAGCCGGCAGGTAAGTCACTACCTGCATGCAAGTCAAGTGCAACACACAGTGTATTTTCCCACACAAGTTAAAGGCCAATTCAGAATCCCAAATAATCATTTACCTCAAAAGAATTTGCTCATTATGTGCTTTGCCAGACCCGCATGGTCTTGCAAAGCCCTCTGAATAGTCAGGCCTGAAATAATCTCCTGCTGCCTGTAACACCGGCCTTTCTTTCTTTTCATGTAACTGCAAACAGAAACTCCTTATTCACAAAGGAAGAGGTTATTAAACTCAGCAGAGTTATTCTAAAAAAGACAGAAATGAACTTTGACTGCAATCTTAAGTGTGAGTCTTGCCTGGAAAGCTGTTTGCCGCACAAAAGGCAAGCAGGGAGCACAGATTCAAGGCTGGCCATTTTCACGTGTAGTCACCATTAACCTGACAAGAGGGTAATCTGCTACCTCACTTTGTTATGAATGGTGCTTTAAATTTGTTACTTCTATGGAGGGATCCTTTAAGCTGCATGTTCTCTTGACACAAACCTCCCTGTTTTAAACAAGGCATACATCTCAAAATGATTTAGATGTTTGTGCTTGACACTACTCAGTTGCATCACTTACGCCAGAGTGACTCGGATGAGCAACATGAAGACAGATAAATCTAAGCAGCTGGAGCCCTGTCTGATTAAATCTTTAAATCCACAGTGGTTCACCTGTAAAACAGCATCACAGTCATGACATGAAAACTAAGCTGGTGGTTAGCCAATGGAAGTGCACCACAGACCTCCAAAGGCCAAGTTTTAACTCACCTGCTTGTTTTAAACAGGATGATGAATGACAGTGAAAAAGGCACTCAGTCTCCCTTCCTTTAATGCCCTTCTTTGTTTCATAGCTGGACTGGCCAGCTACAATATTTCTTTTACACACAAAGCTTACTAACTCCACTCCAAACCTGAAGTATTAAAGCTGTTCTCTCTGCTAACCTTTGCCTGGTGCACAAATTGCCACAACAACCTCGCAGCTACTGTGATGGAGGTACAATGGCTTGAAAAAAAACATGGTCTGGAGCTGGTCAGAATGATTATTAGCACCAGCCACACTTGATAATAATAAAAGAGATAATCTGTATTTAACTATCTTGTTGGTAACCATCAAGAAATCAAATGAGCTAATTACTATTTCCTTTCTTTCCCCACTGATCTGCAATCCCTGAATGAATGCTGTGTAAACCAGAAAAATTTTTGTGGCCATCCTTTAGTAATTGACCTTTAGCTCTCCCCATTTCATTTGCCCTAAGTGTTAATTGACTTTGAAAAAGCAGTATATTATCCTTTTAGAAAAGAAAGTCTGATTTGTGCCCGCCAACATCTCACAGCATCAAAGCCCTGTTAAATCATAGAGCAATACAGCTGAAAATGAGTCTCCAGAAGATGTGGAAAGAGGGTGGGGGAAGGAAGAACAATTGTTATTGATAGAGCTCCACTGCCATCTAGAGAGAATCTGCACCAGCTAATTTGCTGAAAGAGAGGTTGTTAGTCAAAATATTTCCATTCTGATGCTGAGGGAGGTAGGAACTCCACTCAGGTTCACTGTATCTATTAATTTTTTTAACCAATGTTTAGTAATCTGCACGGAAAGCAGATCATATCCTGGAATATAATCTGCCATGAATTCTGTGGAAATCGTAGGAGCAAGCTTTAAAGTCTCACTTATAAACTCCCCTGAAATGATGTACAGTATCTGCACAGTTTTGTTTCAAAGCAGCTTCTTTGAAGAGATGAGTATCTTTGTAGAAAGATGCTTTACTCCTAAACAATTTACATTTTAAAGGACATGTTATGTCCTTGGCAGCTGCCTTTATGATGTTGCCTGTCACTAAGAGAGAAAGAAACAATGTGCTATACAGGGTAAGACTTTTTTTTTTTACTCCCTCAAGTACATAAAATTTTATTTTCTTCACATTTTATATGAGATCAGGAGGCACCCTCAGAACACATTACTAGTAAGAGTGTACTTTAATCTGACTGATTTAATTTTCTCTGACCAAAAAGCTACAGAACTCCAATCAGTGTGTGTGACAGGTCAGCTGCTATAAAAACCGGAGGAGTGTCCCTCACTGGGAGCAGCTGAGCCAATTACCATCCCAAAGCAGCTGACACGACCTGGCTGAGTGCATCTGGAACAAAAGGAACTATTTTAAGGTACAGCCAGCAACTAATTCAACTGTGTCATTAATGAACCTCAAAATGGAGGGTTCATTACTGCTGTGTCACAAAAACACTCGGGAGCGACTCGTGGTGCTCTTGGTCTCCATCACTTATGGATTTGCCTTCTGATTAAAGAGCAGTGTGGGGCTTTTAACAGCCATCATCTGTCTACTGACTCTGCAAATTTCAAAACCAAGACCTGTTTGAGGACTGCTAGTCTGCCACTGTTAAAAAGGCAGCCAGGATATTTCTCATAGTACAGCATAGTTTGTGTTTGCTACCTTTGTGAAATCCTGTTGGACTGAAATATCTTAAAATACACAAAGTAGTAAATTAGTTTGTGCTTATTTCCTTTAGCTACCTGGTTAGGTGCTCTGTGGTTGCCCACTTTGGCAGTAGTAATGACTTAACAGTCACTACTATTAGTGACTATTAAATTATAAAGGTAGAAAATGGCACAGAAAATCATAATGGTAGCTAAACTTTGGTTAAATATCTGTTAAACATGATGCATTATGCAATTATGAGATTATCTGAGTTATTTTAAATCTTATTTCCTGACTAAATACAGCACCTCAAAACAGGTTTATCAGGGAAATTAGATTCATTTTCAGTGAAATACACTGAATACAGTTAGGTTTGCTAAGCCAAGAAGTGCTTTCAGTGAGGTGACTGTCAGTCTTCTTGTTCCTATCAATGCTGACACTGATGATTCCTGGATGGAAGAACAGAGTAGTTGGGAATGATGGGTTTATGAAGAGAGGGAATCCAACACTTCAATCAAATATTAGGAAACAGGGCACAGAATACTGAATCAGATGCCTGACTGGATGGATCTCCCAGTCCAAATGTGATGCAAAATGCACGAGGTGTTTCTGCCAGTGAGCACAGCCAAGAGGCTTGTCCTGAGGAAAAACCCAAATGCACCTTTAAAAAAAAATTTTTCTTTTTTGCTGACAAATACAATTAAGCTGTGCAGTTCAGGGGGAGAATGACAGCCATAAGGATAGTAACTGTGAAATTTACTGTGCTATACTACAAGCACACAAGGCTAGACTGGGATTTTTGCTGTTTCCCTGTTTCTTATCTTGTCCAGAGACCTTGAAGATAGTCCTGAAATAATGACAAAGAATAACAGCTCACCCTATAGTAATAATGCATTAAAACTGAATCAGATAAATGTCAAAAATAAGAGACTTTTAGACAGAGAACTGCTTCTGGTGAAGCATAAGTACAGGGTTTCTTTGCTTTCTTCTTTTATTAGAGGCAAATAAATTCAGACCATAATGCTTGCAGCATGAAAACCAGCACTTCATCTGGTATATTTTACACTAGAAGCTCTTTTAGGCATTATTTCCAATAGACAAGCTTGTTGCTATCAGAAGAAAGTACATCAGCTTGTTATAGATGGGAAGAGAACATCCATATTGTGAAAATTAAAAGATAGCATCTCTTCTGTGTCTAGAATTTATTGTGGGGTTCAAAGGGCATTGTTGAAATTCTGTTTGATTTGTACTTGCAACTGGATATAATAGGATAGGCTTCATGAAGATATAGATCTCTCAGCCTTTTCTGAAGGCTGTCTTAAAATATTATATTTCAAGGGACATAAATAAAACTGCTTTACAGTGTGACTGTAATCAGCTTATGTCACATCTTGATGCTTCCTTCCCCTGGCTCCCAGACTTTCCCTTCTTTTTTACTGAAACTCTTTATTTCTAAGGGTAGACTCTGCCACACTATTTTTTTCCCTCTTTTTTGTAAAATGACTGGTACAATAAGACCAAGAACCCTCCTTAAAGGTAACTGTCATGTCAGCATCCAGTCCTTGCTCAAAATGAAATTCCTAGAATATATTCATTCATGCTAGATATTTCCATTCATTTTAGCAAAAAGAAAGGCATACATAAATCTTTCTCCTTCTTTCACAAGCTCTTTTCTCATAGATTCATTCACTGAGAATTCTTATTTGAGCTGGAGCCTGAATTAAGTAGGCTTCATATTAAATGCCAGGTAAAACATGATTACATTGCTGCAACGTAACATTTTATGATTCCTAAGACATTTATTTCTGTACTGATTTTAAATATCTCGAAGAATAGGCTGGGTCTGCTCTGTAGAAAGCAAAAGCAGCAGTTTGATGTTGTTTGCCTGATTTCTTCAGTGATCAATGCAAGGACTAACCACAAGTCTTTCACTTACCTGAAGTTAAAAGTTGCCATTCTTGCACAAATGTCAGGAACCTGCCTTCTTGGTATAGAGTACCTTGAGCTAGATCTTGACAGAATATCATCATGTAACCATGAGAATTGATATTAAAATCAAAGCATCATACTCAGGAATAGCCAATATCATCATGCCCTATCATATATATAAATATTTGTATGTATATATATATACATAGGCTATACAGAAGAGCCTCATAATATGGAGACAGGAACAAATAAACAGGGAACAGGTATGCTCTTCTCTTCTTCACAGGTAAAATCTAGGGATTTCTCTGCTTTTTAAAAGGTTGCCACAACCTTTTATTCAGCCTTTTGGAGACCTGGCTCTAAGCAGCATCCAGCTTCTCATGATTGCTGCAAATTACTGCAGAGTAATATGTGAGACATAAGAGATGAGGTGCTTGGGAGCATAAAAACCAGCGAGCACAAGAGAGCCAGAATGTACTTATTGGCTAGAGGCAGGCCCAAGTGGAAGGAGCTGACTTGTGGAGTACTTGAATATTGGTATTGATTTTGTTTGCTTTATCAACACGAGAGGGGGGGAACGCAGCAAAGCGATGAAATGTGCTGATGGCGCGGAACGGGAGAGTCAACAAACGCACAATGGGGAGGCAATGCAATTCTCATGGATTTGGCCAAGCTAAAATCACGGGCAGATAAGTGGCTTACAAAATTCAATTTGAAAAAAAGGTAAGATACTGAATCTGTGGATAAAATAACAGGAGAAGGGAACTCTATTTTCAATGGACAGGGAAGTGACTGCTGAAAAGCTGTGCTTTTTAGCATTTCAATGGACACAACTGTGTGCAGTAAACTCAGGTTTCTCTAAAAAAGCTGCCTTCCTGCTAGCAGCTCTTTTTCAGCAAGTTGCTGCTGTGTGGTAAGACAGTAGCCAGGAGAGAGTACTAAAAAGAATATGGGAATTTCTTCAACTTTTATCCAATAGGGTCTTTTTCATATTAAAAAAGAGGGAAGAAAAATATTTAAGAACATAAAAATTAAAGGAGATTATGCTAATACCACACTAGATTAGGTACTATAAAAGTGACATTCATAATACATGTATCGCTGTGATGACAAAAATGAGAGTTGGGAAAGTAGGATGCAAAGCAGACAACAAGGAGATGTATATTGGTTAATACTAAATACTTACTTAGGCAGTCTGAGGAACAGGGTGTGCGTTTGGAACACAGTGAAGAAGATTAACCACATCACTCTTACTGGCTTTACAAGAAGAACAAATCCCGAGATATTGTTGTGAATCCTGTAAACATACTGTAAAGAAGGGAAAGGGAAAAATAAAACCCAAACCCTGACATCTGAGACAGGATTTCCCAAGGAATGCAAAATCCCAGAGCTGTCAGGATTATATCAGCAACTTTTGTACTACTGAGAGCTTCCAAGCACTGGTAACAGCACTTTGACCCCAAACTCTCTGTGCCATGCCAGCAATAGTGAGAATCTGTTGTTTCTGAATATTTTACTCATCAGTAGTACAGTTATAACTGTCACAAGACTGATTTCTGATTAGCTTTCCATTGCAGCCTGTCTGCCTCCCCAGTTTTCCCCTCCTTCATGCAATTCAGAAAGGTTAAAAAGGAAAAACACCTTCCAGAATTCACTAAGAAAAAGAGAACTAACATTTCTCTGGCTGTCAAACCAATAGCAGCAGTCAGAGTACCCACAGAACACATCACACTGACAAGGATCACATCCTGGAATCTCAACAGTGCAACTAAACTGACTTTTAACAGAAATCAAAAAAATTATTAACAAACAAAAGACCCCAGTAAAGTACCAAACATGGAAGTGTTTGAGGAAGAAAGAGCTAATAAAGGCTTTGCTCTGCTCTTCAGTTATTTTGGAGAAAAGCAGAGCATTTTTTTCTCCAATGATTTCTAGGTCTCATGCACACACTTTTCATGCAAAGGCAGGTTCTGTTTTTACTTCAAGCAGTGTAAAGCTTGTTGGGACCAAAAATTCTCTATGAGAACTTTCCATTTAATGGCTAAATATTAGTAGTAATGGTTTGTTGTGGTTTTTGGGTTTTTTTTTTCCCCAGGCCATTACAGTCAAACTGATCGCAAAGTCTGCAATGCCTTTGTAATGTCTTCAGCATCACCTGACAGAAAGAGCCAGTGAAACTTGGCCCAAAAGGTTCCTCATTTCTTTTCACACAGCCAAAAGATCTTGGCAGCACAAACACACACACAGAGTACGGCAAATTTCTTTAAAATTTTGTGGATAATAAGTCTACTGCTAGAGGCTGAATACTAATTGCCTGAAATCAAAGTAAAATAAAAAGCAACCCTCACTGCTGTTAATTTGACAGCTGGTCATTTCCTCAAAACCTGAGAGAGAATCCTTGGGCCGAGACAGCTTTTAGAAACATAAAAATGCACATTCCTGTAGGAAGCAACACAGCAGCAGGGCTTTGAGGATGGAACCTGGTCTTTCTTTAATGGACTGGCAGCTTTAGGAGAGAAATCCAGCCCATGTGCACATGTGCCTGCAGCTAATGAGTGCATGTGCAGCTCAGAAGGGTCACAGATCTCCACACAGAACTCTGATCTAAAGCTAACCCTCGATTTAGAATCTAATGGGGGGGAGGAGCAATAATGTATAAATAATTCATAAGAACCTTAATTGATATTTCTTTTGTGTGGCAAGAGCCCATTAGCATCATACCTGTTTTTTAATCACAAAAATGGGGATTATGGTTGTGCATTATGTCAACTGTCCAGGCCTGACATGCCACAACAATCCAGTGACTGATTCTGCAGCAGCACTTGCAGATTTGTACAATAGTACAAATATTTCCACCAGTTACACCAGTAAAGGCATCTTGCCTTACCCAGTGAGAATATGTGGCACAATACCTTAATTCTGAGATAAAATATGCCCACATTTTTTGCACTCTGAAATCCATTTGGTTTCCAAACCACTAATTACAGGGTTAGATATGACATAATTGTATACACATCATATAATATGATATAATTCAGTTGATCTTACTGCTTTTTCAGATTAAGATGCTTTTACAGCAACAGTGAAGCAATGGTATGGCAGAGTACATCCATGCACATTCTCATCCACCCCAATATTAAATAGAGAATTTACTGGGGTTATGAAGCGAGAGAGGCCTCAGAGAAAAGGAAAACAATCCTTATCTCATTTGCTTCTCCTGTGTTGTGCTCTGTGGAATGTGTTTGGAACTTGTTTACCCACAGGTGATTGTTTAATTCTGTGGGTATATTGAAACCTATCAGTGTCTGTTTTAAGCCCATATTTAGCTTTTTCTTAACCTTCCAGAACACACAAAAGTGGTACTTTAATGCTAACTAAAGTTACAATGCTAAAGCAGCTCAGGGAGAGGTAAAGCCAAAAAAGTAGGCAAACCTGGACCTTGATTAGGAAAGTTTATTCACTGTTCTCTGGTGTTGACCATCTGGCTTCAGAAGCAGCACTTCCATGTAAATTAAATTTCACTCAGAGTGTATAATACACATCACCAGCTTTGCCTCCGGTCTAAAGTCACACCTAGACAGAATGGGAAGTGGCATTAGAAAAAGATTTAAGATATCAATATATTCTTCCCCCAAATGCAATCATTTGTGTTAACACAGTAACTCTGTGCATCCACAGTGATTGAAGTATGCTGAAGGGTGTGGCGTTCATGTTCTCTGAAAAAATTCCTTCGCTCAGGGTTTTCTCCTGGGAAGCTGAAAGGCAGCGAGAGAGGCCTCAGAGAAAAGGAACACAATTCTCATCTCATTTGCTTCTCCTGTGTTGTGCTCTGTGGAATGTGTTTGGAGATTGTTTACCCACAGGTGATTTTTTCATAGAATTCTGATGTGGGTTATTTTCACCCATTGGCCAATCAGGGCCAAGCTGTGTCAGGACTCTGGAAAGAGTCACAAGTTTTCATTATTATCTTTTTAGCATTCAGTAAGTGTCTTGTCTGCATTCTTTAGTATAGTATAGTATTCTTTAATATAATATAGTTCAATAAAGTAATAAATTAGCCTTCTGATGAGATGGAGTCAGAGTCATCATTGCTGCCTTTGTCAGGGCACCTTGTTTACAATAGAAGGGTCCTACAGACCAATTCACAAACAATGCCCCATCCCTGCTCCAAGACCCCATAAATCTACAGATAACTAAACCCATGAGCATCTCCAGCTCACTTGCCTGAAGTTGTGTGTGTGCCTAACAGCTTGTAAGAGCTGGGCCTGAACAACAAATTACATTCCTTCTGCTCCTGTGGTTGAGCATGGAACTGTTTCATGCCCAGCCATCAACACAACGCAGCCACTCAGGCAGGAGGGTGCCTGACCTCATGATGCTACAGGGAGGATTGCAGGTAGGGTGATTAAAATTACTCAGATAGAATGACTTTTAAAACGTGAAGCTTATAAATTATCTAGCCTTGCCAGTGCCAGGGGGACAGGCTGCACAGCAACTTTCACACACCTGCTCTCAGCTCCACACAGACGTGGCTGGAAGGTAAAAGTTGCAATCTTGGCACCAGGCAGAGGAGAAAGCAGAGGGCTGGACTTCCTGCCAGCACCTTGATAATGAGGGCACAGAAGGAAGCAAAACCGTGGGAATTGTCAAGCTAAAAAGCATTTCTTTTAGCTACGGTGTTCACTGTATCCAAATTAAAAGCATCATTTTGTGCTGACTGCTGGTGGAAGCAAAGTACCCGACTGCCATCTACTGGCACCAGCTGCAACTCAGCCGTGAGGAAACGGCAATGAAATATATAAATTTGTGGTGGTTCCTGCAGCGATTGGCTCTTGGTGGTACCATGCCAAAAAAACCACACCCAAGGCATGTTCTGCCTACAGCAATATTAATTAAAAGGCATCTAGAAGTACAAAACCCTGATCCTTCCTGACATGTGCTGCAAACGCAGCAGGGACAAGCTCAAGTTCTGACAGAAAAAACCAAAAGCAGCAGCAAATTGCAGTCACCAAATGTCTGCTGGCATCTGCAAAACTTGAGGCAGGTTCTACCCAGCTAGCACACAAACCCAGCAGAACAAAATTGTATTAATCAGCCTGAAGAGTATTTTTCTCTCAGGAAAAGCAGCACCTTTTAATATACACTCATGCTGTGCATTCTTATGGCATGCATCTCCACAAAAGTTGGTGAAGCCTTCAACTCACTGTTTTCTTCTGAAATTATGAATGAATTCCAAGCCATGTTAGCTCAATAAATACTTTAAATTCACTGGCTATTTAGGCCCCAAAAAATTTCATGCCAAGAAAATCAAGTGCATACATTTTCTTCTGTTAATATTCTTCTGATATGTCGTAGATCTTCCTTAACTATAAAATCATTTATGGCTAAAACTGGGCTGTCCAACTGTTCTATTAATTCCTCATCCTCATTACATGCCAAAACATCCATTCAGCATTTTTTTCCTCTACTAATGTAACAGAAAGTCATCTGCTCAATGAAATTTACTGCTTGCCTTTTTTTTTCCCTGTGTATACAAGAAATTGTTGTGCATTTTGTATTAGGTCTTTATTATCTAGTAATGATGGCTTGCTAATTAAATTGGGGTTTAATGGCATAGTTAAATTCTAATTTATGTTCTTGGAGCTTTATTTAATTCCTTTAGTTAAAATGTAATCACTTTCTCCCTATTATCTGATATTACATAGGAATAAAAAAAAATATATCAACTCCTCATATTCAGCTGATTTTCTTCTGTTAAATCTTGTTACTTTTTTAACCGAGAAAATTTTTTAACCACTCTAAGCTGATTTATCCCATGCATTGTGTAAGATACAGTCCAGCTATAAGGAGAAAACTGAGTTGTACAGAACATTTCACCCAGCAATTCATACAGCCTATCTTGAGAAAGATGTTTAGGTGGGTTAGTCAAAAAAACACTGAGGCAAAAAAACAAAAAACCCTTTGAAAGCTATACACAAAATATCTGGTAAAAAATAGATCCTACATTTCCAATATTTGAATTTTGAGTCAGTAAGGTTGTCTGTAGCCTGGTCACACCAACTTTTACTTTTTTTGCTCTTTACTTTTTTTTTTGCAAACCCATCATTAAATATATGTAAGTCAAACAAAAAAGCACAGATATTTAAACTACAGAAAAAGCACAGATATTTAAACAAAGTGAGAACTATTGCATGTAAATAATCCTGCTGCACTACAAAAAGAGTCAAAATCTTTTTAAATTACAAATTTTGATATTGTTTCATCTCAGCTTCGATATCTTCATTTTTAGAAGCAATCCTTGAACTGGATTAACCCTTTGCAATCTGCTGCTCCTCAGAAGTCAATAAAAGCTCTTTCTGTGTGCATGAGATATGAGAAAAGGTCCTGAAATTCATTACAGGCCTATATCCACTCTAAGAACAGCTGCAACATGTGCACTGTTCTCTGATTTTACAAGGGCAGCTTCTGTGGTTTCAGACTCATAAGTGTAAATTCAGTTTTGTACAACCTAAAAATAAAAAGCCAAATTATAATTTTTCTTGCAGACATGCAGTACAGAAGACTTAAGGGTTTTATCCTACCCTTGAGTTATTATTAAAGCTGTTAACATGGGAAGAATTTGCATTTTTTAGAACTGCATGTCATTCATCTCTAAAATTATCCAAATCCCTATCTCAGTGACTGCCTTTAACAATCCTATCAATAGATGAAAGCTTATCAATGATCCTTTGCTAGCATTATTTTTAAAGGTAAAATTCTCCCATGAGCAAGAAAATAGGATGTAATTCTTTGAATATATTTTCAACATTAGAGTAAAATACCTTTTCCTAATATATTTTTATCTATTTTTTAATTTTAAAACTAATTCAATTATATCTTTTTAGTGTTATATTTTTAATATATACCAAATGCACTTTTAAAACGTAGGAGACAACATTAATTTTTTTAGTTTTGACAGTTTCAAGTTACTTTTAACAGGCATTGTTATTTTCCAGTTGCACACTATGCAGAGAGCATGCAACACTACAAACTCTTCATTTACCTTTGTGATAGATGCCAAAATGACTTGGGATTAAATAAGCTGAAATTTCTTCTAGTGCATGGAGGAAAGTTAAGCCCAGAACCAAAACTGAAGTCCATGAATGAAAGTTTTAGAGAAGAAAAGGGGAAAATACTTTCAGTATTTTAAATGGGTGGATTTATGTTAAATTTTCCAATAAGAATTTCTTCCCTCCAAAATTCACATGCTCCAATTATGTTACTGGGAGCAGCACAGTGTTAAGGTCTTGTACTGCTGCATCCAAACAGAAATGCTGTTATTTTAATCTTAGTCACATCTTCTCTGCAGCTGAAGGGGTCTTCATATTCTGGACTTTAACCTATGCCCTTTAAATATTAATAGTTTGCTCAACAAGGTAGAAGCTAAATCTAAAAATGCAGATTTTTCTAAATAAAATCTCCCAAACTTCTGCAGTGATGTGGGCTGAATTTATCATACCATTAATATCTGAATACTTTTGTTTTCTCAGCTCTTCCTGTAAAATCATTCCTTTTGAGAGAAGAGATTTCTTGTCATGAAATAAACGTAATAAATGTGCACTACATATAATAAATGTGCACGACACATAATAAATGTGCACTACTTTTGCACAACAAAGGTTGGATTTATGGAGAAAACTTGATAAAAAGGAGCAGATAACTTTTGTCAACTTCAGAAAAGCAAGTTTTAATGTCACATGTCGTGGCTGGTATCCTGGACTCTATACTTTTGCAGTTCAGAACAGAAGTTTACAGGGAGATTTCTCTGTTGGGCAGTGCTCAAACTCAGCCATCACACACTCCCTAACCTAATGTAGGTGCTCAGTGCACTGCAGCACAGACTCCTCCATGGAGTATGTCTGGCAAAATAAGAAGCTCTTATTTTGGGGGAAAAGAGAACCATAAAAGAGAGTTTCTTCTGAGCTTTTTTTCTAATATATAATGGCAGTTATTCACAATGCTCCATGAAACTGAAAAGCCCCTGTAAATCCTGGAGGGAGAGATTAAAAGGCAAGTGAAGCAGTCAGGGGCACAAGATAAAGATTCCAAATCCATTTCAGCTCCACAGGCATGGAATGGAAACAGATATGGGCTTACAAGGCATCTATGTTCACACAACAGCACTGAAAATTTAGGGGTTTATAAATTAACTGGGATTTGAAGCCAGCAGAATCAGACACACCACCGTAATAAAATCCATCCAACTGAACCCAAACAAGTATACAAAAATGCTTACAAGTAATATAATAAATAAGTAATTATAATACAACAAAAGTAATAAGACCAGATGAAGAAGAATTAAAATTAAATGTCATTCAGGCCCATCACAAGGTAGTAGTTATTTTCTACACTCACCTGTTCTTTTGAGCAATGAGGGAAAGCAAAATGCTGCATTTTCCAAATGTCTAATTACAACCGTTCACAAAGCTGATGACAAATTAACAGCAGAAGCTCCAGTTTCCTGAGAAATAGAAAATTCATGGACAAGAGTGTGATTATTATAACATGTGGTGTTCATGTGTTATTGGCTGCACTACCAGCATATCACATCTTGCAGCAATCCTACATCAGACCTAGAACCAAGCACCTATAGGAAACTGAGTCTACAAGGGCCAAAAATATACATGCTAGTGGAAACACAATATGTGAACATACAATCAGAAGCAGAAAAAAGAATAATTTATATTGAAATCAGTCCCAGGCTCTACTTGCAATTTTCTTTTTTTCAACTAAAAAAGGGCACATACCTTGGATTCTGTCAAAGAGTTGTAAATAGCATATGGATTATCTCAAGCAAAAAAATCACACAAACATGACAACAGCAAATTCCATCATAAAATCCAATGCACGGTTGGCCATCTAATCATTTTCAGAAGAAGAATCAGAATTTTAAGACCCAAATCTCACTGAAATCCCTCTCTCTCCATTTTCTTCTGCCAACAAAACCCAGGGGAAATCTGCTCCTGTACCAAGTTCTTTGATAGCACCAAACATTACAATGACATTATTATATGGTTTTAAATAATGTTGAGGACAGTTTCTAAGCCTCTGCATATAATATAATAATACATAACAAGTCACTGCCTTTTTTATTCATTCCATGCCCTGCTGTAGAAACTAAAACTCTTTCCACACACAAAAAGAGCTCAAAACATGCAATCAGGCACTCAAGAATTTTTTCAAAAACTGAATTACCATAATAAAAAATAAAAAAAAAGAGGAATGATTTTGAAAATGGATGGTACTGCTCTTCTAAATCAGATTAACAGCTAATAAGTGTCAAGGGCCTGCTCTAACTTGGTACCAAAAGAGTGTTCTATACAATTGCCTTGGACTAATGGATATTTTATGCTAAAGGATAACTTCTAATTCTGCTGCAAGAAGCACATACTTGCCATGCACTGCAGACATTAGGAGTGTTGGTTAAGATGTATGCATGGAAACCATCCAAGGGGAAAAAAAAAAAATCACATAAACTTAAGTGAATTCACACTGGACATTGGAAATAAAACTGTGAAGTTTCAGGAATAAGCAGTAGAACTCGGAGCTAAAGGAAAATAAATTGTGAGTATTTTGACCAGCTTTTTTTTGTGTCTCAGTGAGAGACAGTATTTATAGGGACATGTCAATTCAATCTATCACTACATAAAACAAATCCTAGGAGGGAGTCAGGAAGAATTTTCTCAAAGTAGCATCCTAGTTTGTTAAACACAGTATGGCATGACCCCATTCTCATGCAGCCCAGTGAAAAACAGATTCTAGTAGCAGTGGGAGGTATATGGAGTATGAGATTTCCATTTTTTCTATATATAAAAAAATGGCATTGGATACACTTTAAAAGGGCAAAGCCCATCTTCTTTATTTCCATGCTCCCCCAGCCTCTGCAGTTTTTCAAGTCTTACAAACAATATCTAAAAAGACAGTGAAATTTCCCTTGTGAAACAGGGAAAACACAGAAGCTTTCTCTTCACCCCAGTCATGCTCACTGGGATTCAACAGGGCAAATCCTGAAAACATGGGTTTGAATAAAACATCCCAAGTAAATAAGGGTGCAGTTAGAGTCTGTGTCAAAATTATATATTTAATCTCCATCCCAGGATAAAACATGTCTCTGCACCATCCCTCTTGCATTCCTGATCCTCCTCAGGAATTCCCTGCCTTTTTGTTTGGAATTGAAGCATTATTTCATAGCATGCCTGCTTTTACCTGCTGCTGCTGGTTGTGGCAGTGTCCTTGCAGGGCTCCAAGTTCTGCAGGAGGGAATATTGAGGAACTGAGCATGACTGTGCCATTGAAAGGAGGCAGCAGGATGCCCTGCACAGTGGCAAGAGGTCAGGGAGTTGGGGCAAATGTGGGTTACTCTTCCTGAGACTAGAAGTGCCAGGAGCTCTGAAAAAGGAGCACAGATTTTATTCAAGAAAAAAAGAAAAATTATGCCAGAAGGCCATCCCTGTATTAGGATGGACAGACACAGGGTGGGCTGGTAAATCCTCTCCCATCCTCAGCTCTGCCCTCAGCCCCATGGTCAGGCCAAAAAAAAGCAAGAAATCTCTGGGTAACTGACTCCAGTCATCCCTCTGAGCCCTGAGGGAAAACATCTTTCTTTCCATCTCTTCACCCCAGGCTGCCCATGGGCCTCTGCACAAATCCTCAACATTTTATCCTCTTTCAGTAACTTGTACTCTGCTTCATATCTGTCAATAATCAAACCCTCAAGGAAGGAATATTACCATTTTTCCTCCTTTGTCTAGAAGGGACAATACAGATCCTGGTGTTACAGAAACAACAGTAATGTCCTGATTGCATTATTTTGCCACTATTTGCCTAGAATAGAATCAGCCCCTCGAAAAAAAATGTTATTTTTTGAGGATGGAAGGAACAGAGTGAGTTTTAACCATATTTGATATTGGCCTGCAT
The DNA here is from genome assembly GCA_013401095.1 of Passerina amoena. NCBI lineage: Eukaryota > Metazoa > Chordata > Aves > Passeriformes > Cardinalidae > Passerina > Passerina amoena. The sequence continues at coordinate 1,183,020 of WBNP01000602.1, forward strand.
TGCACATAACATCATTTCAGAAAGCTCTGGATTCAATCTGGGCTAAGGCAATGCTCCCACAGTTGAAGTTTCTCTTGCATAATTCAGAATTTCCTGCGTATAAGATTTACAGATAAAAACTTCCTTCCATGCATAAACACTACAGCATTCACTGCTCCCTCAACATCTATTTTTCCAATTTGCTTTTTTTCCTCACTCAGGCCACATCTTGCCTGTATAGGTGAAAGAGAGAGAGATGACATTATTGCCATCTCCATCAAAGATGCAAGAACATGCTACAAAGCTAAAATACCTCAGCTCTGCCGTCTGCTGAGTTTCCCATTTGCTAATGACTGCTACAGAAGCAGGTGCTGCTCCAAAGCCACAGGAAAGCAGAGAGTTTGCCATATGACAGTAATGCAAAGGCCATCATGCAAAGCTGTTCCTGAGAGGGGAAGATGGGAAATTAAACACCTGTAATTAATTTCCTTCACGGAACATCCTCTGGCGACATCTGCACAAACCTCCCTGAGTCAGAAACCCATTTGTGATGTTTTGCAATCGGTTCAGGAGCCAGTTTTGCTCTGCAGACTGACACTGGCAACAGCAATTAAATGAAGATGGAATGCAAGGTCTTGCTGAGCATCCTCTGCTGGGGGGCAGCCCAGCCACTGTATTTGGGAACTTCATGGGGCTTTTGTATTTTTTTGTGTTTTTTCTCATTTTCCTTAGCAATTTTTAAATTGCTCTGTTTGACTTGCTTCCCCTCTCCTTAAGACTGATGCTATCAGTATCAAAATAATAATAATATATTCATTTATTCATTTCTGAATGCTTCTAGAGCCATATCCCAGAACTTCAAATGATGTAACAGAGACAAGGACAAAACAGGGTGTGCTTGACATCTAATATAGGAAGAGCTGCCAGCCTGAAATAAGAGCAGAAAGGTACCATGCATGTATTTTTCAAATATCTAATGTAACTGCATAACAGAGAATTAGAACTAGGTGTTTTTCTGTGCCTCTTATCTACTACACATTCCCAGAGGAGGAATGCAGTTTGGAACATTCATCTCCTCTGCAGCTGTTATCCTGCAGAGATTTTCCAGAAGAGGAACTAAGCACAAGTGGCCAGGTAGGACCAATTATTCAGACCCATTCATGGTAAAATGTTGAAATTACACTTTCAGGGTACACCTAATTTGGCATCCAGATTAAAATGCAGAATAATTTAATAATTAAAAATCAAAATCAACAACATCATGGAAATCCTTATTCATACAGCTATGGGCGGAAAACAGCAACAAGCCTCATGTACTTTCCTGCAGCACAAGTCACTGGAAGAACAAATCCCCAGCCTGGATGACAAAACAAATTAAACTGATAGACTAACCAAAGGAGATTTCAACAACCTGCTAGGCCACCTCATTAAATATATTTCACATAATAAAACTGTTCAGCAAGATTGGTAGCTTGTATTAAGTGGTCACAGTAACCTTCCTTGATCTTCTGTCTTCTCATCTTCCTAATACAACCTAATACACAATTTGCCTGTTTTAGTGAAACTGAATTCAATAAGATCATGTTTTCAACACTTTTTTTCCCAGAATAATCCCTAAGCCTTTTTCTTGATCAGTGTGCTGAATGATTGTTTCACTTAGCAGGTATTCCCCAGATTATTTAGTTTCTTCTACTTTTAATAAGCTTACATTTCTGTACATTGAACTCTATCTGTCTGCTGCTGGCCTAGTCTCAAGAGAAACACTTGCTTCTAATATTGATTGCACTATGCATTATTTGTCTTCCCTTTAATCCTGGCACATGGAATCCTGGAGGTTTTGTTTTCAGTATTCTATTTCAAGTCAGCTGGAGTGATGTCAAGAGAACTGGCTCATCCAGTTCAGAAAAGAAATAAATACTTTTGGGAAAAAGAGAGTAGCTTCTATATGATTTTTAAGTCTTCCTTCAGTAACTAAAAAAAATGAAATTCATATAACATAAGAACTATGAGTTACACAATGCCATAAATAATCTGCATAATTACAACATCAACAATATAAAGAACATTACCTTGAATCCAGCTCTCACTAAGGAAGGGAGGAACTTGCTTTAGACAGACTTGCTTTGAGGTCCTTTCCAATCTATGTTCTGAGATGCTAAAGCCTTGGAAGCACATGGACTTACACATGCCAGTAAACTCCTAAAGAAAAAGAAAATCCTGGAAGTGACTGCCACATGAGGTATTTTTAGGTCTGAAATTTAGGAGATTTAATTTCCATTAATGTAACTTCACAAAGACACTTAAAGCACTTTAAGAGTCTTTGTGAAGTTTAAAAGACTGTGAATTGCAAAGACTTTAAAAGACTATGAATTCCAAAGGCTTGTAAAACATATATATCTATGTATATATAGTTTTATATATGTATATTATTGTGGTGGTGCATCCCAGGTACATTGCAGTGACTCTGTGTGCACACACATGTGCATTTGCTGTGGCAAACATGGGAGAAATGCTGCTCTCTCAAATGTTTAAGTTCTTTAGACATCTAAGGAAGTTAGGCCTGTAAGTAAGTTTAACTTGAGTCATAAGCTTAGCTAATGCTGTTAAGTGTTGCTCCTTTATTAAATTGTTAAGTTACAACTGCAGAACTGGTGAGTGCTGTTAAGCCTGCTGTCAGGCCATATTCCCTTTTATCCGTGCCCTTTTCTCTCCCTGTCACATGCACCTAAACACACACAGATAGTTTTCTGTTTATTGCTGCTTGGATTGACTGACTGGACTTGATTTCTTGCTTTTTCCCCTCTGTCTGCCTTAACCCTGCAGTAAGTAGAAGAGAGAACATTTCCAACAAGCCTTTCCGTGCTGTCGCTTAATATTAAATCCCTTCTTTTGCTGAGACCCTTGTCAGTCATTCCTTAAGCAATCTCAAGCATTCCTTCTCAACAAGCATATTCAAGGAAAGGTTGTTAATTTAAACAGAGCAGTTTGCCTTCAAAATCAAGGTTTTTAACACACTCACAACTATGAGTGACACAGCTCCATCTGGATGGTTCAGTTTTGAATGCATCAATAGACGTGGCCTAATAGAACATTCTCCTTCAAATCACAGCCTCCTTTGCCACTCAGACTTCAGCAATATTTCCTGATATGATGGAGCACTTGCTCATCTAATTTCTGAAGGGCTTTGTTTAGCTCAGTGACAGCATTGATTATGTGCAAAATCATCAGTTATCTGGTATTACTACCGAGCAGCACCATCTTCATACATATTTACAGAAAACTCTCTCTCCCTGGCAGTTCTCCTTGTTTCCACAGAGTGAGTGTGTTTACTTGAACGCTGCCTTTTGAAAAACATCAGAGAAATCAGTCCTATGCAAAATCATTGTGACCAGGCTCTGTGAAAGCTGCAGAAGGGTTTATGCTCCAGCAGCCACCTTAGCAGGGCTTGAATTATGAACAGGAACTCTGCCCTCGTGGCACAAAGGAGTTGGCACAGAAGCATTTCACTCTCCCACTGCTCTCCCTCATCCCTCAGCCCCCACTGGCATGGTTTTCCAGGAAAGGAGGGCAAGTGAGGGCAACCAGTGCTCTTCCAAAAGCAGCTTTGGTTCTCCATTAGCTTCCTGCCAAGAAATCTGCAGGGTCAACAGGGAATGTTGTTAGGAAGGCACAATGCTTGGTGCTTGGGGTTTACGCTTTATTGCAGTGCGAACTTTGTTAAACATTTAGAATACCTTAAGAAATACACTGTAAGCACAGAAAAGGGATATCTGCCCTGAATATTCATCTCTCAGCATCAAACATACCAGGGGATCAAACATAAGAACCTTACCCAGCTATTTGACACCTTTTGCATGTAAAAAAGCTATGACCTGTACAACAGGTGACAACTGTTTATCCTAAACTCATTTTGAGCTTCCATTCCCTTTGCAGAGCTCATCATAACATTTATAAAATTATTATATTATACAGTTGTTCCTAACTTCATTTAAATACCTGCATCTGGATAGAAAGGTCCAGCAGTATAAAGGCCCTCTAGGTCTCCCTTAAAACCTTTGCCCGTGGCACTTGCACGTTAAAGGAGGAATCACTTTGCCCAGGTGTTTATTCAGGAACTGCTGGAAAAGATCAAAAGTAGTTAATTGTGATTAAACCATTACAATCATCAATGCCACTTGATGTTCACAGCAAAGTGGACTCATCAAGAAGAGAAAGTGGTGGTGTGTCCACACCCTTGTAAGGAAACAGAATGATTCTTGTAAATCAACCAAGCTTCGTTAGCAAAACAGCAGCACACTATTTATTTGATCCTGTTTTAAATTCTTTAAAACTTCAAATACAATTTCCAGCAGTGCAAGGTTTAAACTGCTTACTGTAACACAAAACCACCTTCCTGAATGTATAATTGAAGCATTCAATAAATGAGGCAAGTAATGGAAAAGCGGGCGCTATATACAACAGTAAATATTTGACTGGTTCTTCAAAAGCAAATTGCAGCATTTCAATATTTACTTGCACTCAGAATTGCTGATGGTTTCCCTGCTGTGCAGTAAAAGAGAAAAATTATAAGTGCATTCATAATCACTTGACCTTCCTTCTAAAAAATTATGTTTGCCAAAATATTCTCTGTATTCCCATTGTTTGTGAAATAGAAAATGTAAATTGCAAACACATTTGGAAGAGCTACTGGTTTGAAACAGCGTCTCAAACTTTGCTTTTCCTATCTGCCTTCTGCCCTAGAGCCAGCAGCAATTCCTCACAGTGACAAGACAGATCTGGAGTACTCAAACTGTAGCAGCATGAACTATCATCAGCACTTGCTGAGCATCCGTCTCATGTTAGACACAGTTCCGAGCAGGTTTATGCTGCAGTGGAATCCTAAGAGTAACAGGGGCTGCCTGCAGATGGCTCTTGGATTTGTAACAAAAATGAGTCCCCTTGTTTCTCACTTTCACTGGTGTAAAACACATGGGAGACAGATAACAGGTATCTTATCTCTTTAACTGTGTGCCCTCTTTGGTGCCTTGTGAAGGCTGACCTAGAACAGAGGCTAGACAAAGCTAAAGAATAAAGTAGGGATTTATTAAAAAAGCCTCAATGGATCCCCCTTGGGCAGCACAAGAGCCCAGCCAGGGCCACACCCCAGGTGAACCCAAAATGGTCACAAAATGGATAACCAGGTCTCACACTTTTATAAGTTCTGCTCCATCAGCATGTTGGAGTTAAATGTCCAATTATAGCTTTAGCTTATGAAGTCCCATCCTTCTTGTTTTTCTCTCTTCAGTCCACGTTGTTTATGCTCTTGGACCTGACATCTGGATCATTTGTCCTTGGTCCCCAGCCAGAGAAGGAATTGTTTTGTCTCCCTGCTCTGTGAACTCACCATCCCCTGATACAAAGCCCAGACCCACACCCCCACAAAGCAGCACAGAATCTGAAAAATATAAAAGCTAAAACCTGAGGCATCATCTTGATAGCAACCCCACACTGTACACAGTGATAAAGATACTGCAAAATATCACTCCATTTTTATCATTCAAAATATTTGGAAGAAATCTCATCTAAAATAGTAAGGATAGCCTGCCTACCAAACCTTCCTTCAGGTGACACAAAAATTCACCTCAATTTTTTTGCCCCCCACCTGTCAGGCATGCAACTGGTACCAAATTATGAATCTCATCTTCATCTCCACCAGGGAAATACTGAACTAGACAATGCACTCTTCCCAGGATTGGCAGTATGATATAGTTTATTTTCTTTCAAAGGTTCAATCTGACTCTTATTCTGAAATACTTACTCTATAAATGAGGGGATAAATCCTTGGTATTGCCTGAAAGCATCTCTTCAGCATTATCTGTATTTTTCCACACCAAACCTTGAGTTTTTCATGGTGAAAAGTGAAAAGAGAGGGCTGATTTTTTCTCACTTTGAGTGCCAGAAGTTAGACCAAGTGGCTAAGCAAGACTTCTAGGCTGTCCTTGGAGCCACTATTGAAAAAAATTCATCAGTATTGAGAAAAAATCCATCTCCAGAGGGCATTCCACCCCATTCCACAAAAAATGTCATGATAGGGAAGCGCAGTCACCTGTGTGCTCACCACTGAATAAATGAAACAGATGCTTTTTGTCAGGTAACTAAAGATGAGGAAGTCATCTCATGGAGTGTCTCTGACCAAAGCAAACCATGCAATACATCAATGAAAGCAAACCTCAACCTGCATTTGTGGAATGGTGGCTCCAGCAAAACAGTAATTCCTGGCCTATTTGAACATCAACAGTTAGAGTGCTTTAGAGGAAAATAAAGAATATATTATGATTAAGCATAACTATGCCACAGATATTTATATTATGCTAAAGATAAAATGCTATACAAATGTAACAATATTTTTTCTCTATTATCAGAATACTCTTTTAAAAGCTTTATTTATGTTTCCTTCATCTATGAAGGAAAATGTGTTTTTTCAAAAGCTTGGCTGAAACCCTTGGCTGAAAAAGCATTAGCCCATCACTTACCTGAGAGACTGGGTTTTATGGATGACTATGAAAGGAAAAAATTTTGTCAAGCCTAACTTTATATTTTCTACCTTTGTCAGCTTGTATGAGTAACTTCCATCCCCTTTTGCACAGCTTTCAGTATATTAAAAGTAATGAATAAAAGGAGGCTCTAATGGGAGAAGTCAAATTTGGCAAAATAATTAAATTACTAAACATCCAGAAATCTCCTGCTTTCCAGATCTGTGAGTTAAATATATGGCAATTCAATTTCCTTAAACACTTGACAGGACCTATTTTGTATGAGATTTATTTGCTAACAGGCTTTCAGTCACATTAAGTGCTCACAAAGTGCACAGAAGCTGTATTTTACTGCACAGCCCTAATTGAGCTGTCTGGGCTAAAGTAGCTGAATGTTACAGAAATGTTTATTATACAAATCCATTTACTCTCAAGCTAGAAAAGGACATCCCTGTACATTTGAGTGCAATTTATCCTGGAAAAAAGAAAGCAAAAGATCTTTTATCACCCTCTCAGATCAGTGAATTATTCTTATGGACTTCTTTTACAACTCAAAATCTGATTTTGCTCCAAACTGCAAAAGAGCAAAGTCTCCAATGCCTCTCAGTTATTTTTCAATTACATTTAATATCTCCTTCTCAACAAGAAATATAACTTAGTGAATTGCAGCATTCCAGCAGCACTCTCTGAATGGGGAAATAATATATTTTTGTTTTCAGTAAACATCCTGTGGTCCATTTTTCCTGGTTTTCCTATAATTTCATTTACCATTTGTTTTTCCCAATTCTTTTGAGCATCTAACCATCCAATTTGAGTTAAATGTTTAGACACCCCAAAGTTACACAGGAAGCAAGAAGTAAAAAATCCTAAACTTGCATGTGAAACACAGCTGTGGCTAAAATGTCACATATCCCCAGCATCCATATCTGTGTATCCCATAGGTTTTCCTCATGGCACAAAAGAAGATGATGGAAATCAACTTCTCTCAAACAGGAGATTAAAATCCAACTCTCTTGCAGAGTAGGGATGTGTTGCAGGACCCAATTCAAGGGGTAAAAGCTATAGCAAAGGTATTTTAGATGTAAGAACCTTAAATAAAAACTTGACCTGTTGTTCTCATTTCCAAATACTTCTGTAATTTCTTCTTAAATAAATAAAGGGGCTGAGAAAAAAAAAAAAACTCAAAGCAAAACAAAACCACAACACAAAAAAAATTTATATTTTGGTTGAAACCCAGCTTTTTCCTCAATCTGGTCCCACTTAGGCAACCCAAGGTACTTCAACCTGAAAAGAGAGGAGGGCAAAGAACACAAAGGAAAAGCAGAGTCTGAGAACTGTGTTCATTTGTAACCATAAGGATCCAAAATAAAGCAATCTAAAACACATTTTTTAGTAGGCCTCCATGCTAGCACACCAACACTGTAATTACAGGCACAGATATTAGACCATGAGGTGGAAAGGAGCTTGCACACAGAACCACAAAGCAGAGGAGACCTCTGTTCTCCTCTCAAGTCCTCTTTCCCACCTCTGCTTTTCTAACTAACTAATTTTATTTTCTTTCATTTACTTTTCTCAAGCATCCTCTGATTACAGTTCAGTGTCTACATCAGAACTCGACTGATTTTTCCCCCTCTGTCCGTGCTTGGCAAGCATTTAATAGCAGCTAAAAGTTCCTCTATTCAGATATTCCTCTATACAGATAATCAAGAGGCAGTGACTTGGATTGATAGTCACTGCCTTGGAAACTGGAGGATGAAATTTTTTGATTTTCCTTGGAGGAAAGCTGGGTAGATAAGACGTTCCAAACTATACTGAGATGTAGTTTTGCCACATACCACATTGCTTAGAAAGATGGTACAAATACCAGTGATTGGCACAGTGAAGGAGATTTGCTGCATCCATCTGAATTCCTTATGCATCTCATTTGCTCAGGAGCAAAGCATCTCCTCAATATTCCTTGACCCTCCTTGATGGCATGACATACCAACAGAATGAGCAATAAAACTGCAGTGAAGCAATTCTCATTGCAGAGAAATTAAGAGAGGAACTGAAGCTGACGGAATTCAAAATAATGATGAGATGTGTGAGCAAGGAACGGTGTCACAGGGTCTTCACAGGAGGCAGGTGTTTGTGAAACAGGAAAAAATCCATGGGCTGCATCTCAAATCCCAGCATGGAAATGGTTAAGATAATTCTGACACACACTGGTGCCAGCAAAAGTTTCAAAAGGGAGAAAACATGAAAGCTGTCTTCCTCAAATATTAAGAGGTGTGAGTTAACTCGGTGGATTTGAAAGCATTTGAAGTTGAAATCTACCATTAAGCTCACCTTTAAACAAATGGTAAAAAAAAAACCCTGAATACAAGATTAGTCTCTAGCAAAAAAGAGAAATCCTGCACAAAAAAATTCTACTTTGTTGAACACATTTCTCAGTTCTGTTTATTAATAATGTTAAACAGCATGACTTTACATCTGAGACAAATTTGGCAATTTTGTCCTTCCCTCTTTTCAAGGCTGGACAGGAAATATCTCTTAATCTTCAGTAAAATACTGCCTGGGATTAATTTGAATCTTACTTCCAAGTGGGTTTAGCAAAAGTGATGTGAACCACTCAATATAAAAGCTCTAGGTGATCTTAAACATCACACAAGCTAAACTAAAAGCTAATTATAAATAACACTTTTAAGGACTTCAGGACAGATCTCCCTGAGAACAATTTAGTTGAATTACATATTTCAGGAAAAATTGCAGTGTTGGTTTGGGTTTTTTTTTTAAACACAGATTAAGAGTTTCTTATGAAGAAAATGGCATAAATCAAGATGTATTCCATGCAACAGAGTGTGGTGAAATACATCAAAACCTCTACTCAGTGTTTCTTTTGCTAAGTTTAATATCTTCTTGCTTTAAGGTTATTGCTTTAATAAAGTGCCCTCTGCCATTTTATGTTATAGAGGGTTTGGCTTTTATGCTGTGTAGTAAGAAATTCTGATTAAGATCTTCTGTCTGTTCACTTGCCATAATAAGTAATTCATCTTTTATAAATACATCTGACTTGCCATCACTAACACTTGAGGGAGAAAGTTGAAAACTTGAACTTTAGGCAATCTTAAACCCCTTAAGCAAGGAGGACTTCTCATCACCTCATGACTCAGCAGCAGGAAGGATTCTTTAATAAACCTTGTCTGAAGCTACCACTCCACCCATGGCATCACCTAAACAATAAAAATTAAAACCTTCTAAGGAGATCTAGGATCATTTTCTAATGGCTTAACCTTGGTATTTTAAAATACAGAGATTCCTTTCTGCTCATGCACACTAGCTACAATGTTTTCACATGTTATATCATGGTAGTAATTATGTTATTATTATTATTACTCCATTATATACAAAAACAGTGTTAATAAGGTCTGTGATTCCTCTATTTCACAAAAAGCCATTTTTGGATGAAACAGTGGGTGGATAAAATAGCAAATGGTTCAAGAAGCTGTTTCTGGGGAAAGAGTAGCAGAGAGATGCTACTTCAGTCACACCTGCCACCAAAGGGACAGTTTAAAATCACACTGTCATTGCTGCTGCCACACACACTGGGCAAGAACACAGAGGAGAGATAAAATCCAACCTTGCTGCACTTTAACTCAGCAAGAAAGAAACAGTGCCTGGCAAAAACCTCCACAACTGCTCATCTTTGCCATTACCCATTCCTACTAACCATAGAAAGCTGCCAGGCTGCTTGCTTCCTTCCTCTTCAAACAAGAGTTAGGAATACCTTTGAATACTTAGGAACACCTAAAGGTATTCCTTTAGCACATTTTCCAATGACCTAAAATGGACATTGGGAAAGGCCACTGACCCCCTGCATTGCAGGGAATAGGCTCTGCTTGTTGATTTTCATAGAAGCTCCAGCAAAGAGGTCACAGCTGTAGGGGACAGCCCCTTTCCCTGGCACACACACCATGAAGTTGTTATTCCAGCATTCCCATCACTGAAATGAAAGGAGGGAAGCAAGACCTCAAAGCTTTTTTTTTTTTCTTGTTAGGCAGATCCTTTTTTCCCCTCAATACTAAGTTTTAGTGTGCTTATTGCTTCCCAAAGAACAAACATCAAATTTCTCCTGCACGTGACATCCTCTGATCCCCTGAAACCTTTCACACAAGCTGGAATTTAGACAGGTGAAGTGGGAACTGAGAAGTTGCTCCATCTCTGCCTATATTGTGTCTATGAATAAAATGAATAAATGGCTCCATACTGCCAGGCCTTTTTTTTAAATCCCCCCAAAAAAACCAAACCAAACCAAAACAACAACAACAAAAAAAACCCGAGCTGTGCATTTGCAAAAAAGTTACACTATTTTCTTTACCAAAAAAAACCCTAAACATTTAGACAGATCTAAAATGAATTTTCCTGCTTTGGGCTGCTACCCTGTAGAACATTCTGGCCACGGCTTTGATCAATTCCACAAACCAGTATTTTGACAAACAAGTTGGACATTGAAACCAACAGCTGCAATTTGGCAGCCACGGGTTTTCTGCTTTTCATTTTAATAATGTTTCTGCCCAGCACTCCCAGCTCTTGTTATTCCAGCTGCAGCAGCCATAACTCATGTCTCTGGGGCGTTTTTGTGTGCATGCTTTGGAGTAAAGAGGCCTCACAGGATGTCTAATATGATGTCCTTTGCAATCCATTATTAGGGTATGAATCACCTTGCCAGTTAATCACACCATTATGAATGCTGAAGGCATAAAAAAACCAAGAGGGATTGAAATACTTATATTTCTAGATTAAGGAAAGCTCTTTTAAAAAAAATGCAGGCAGACTAGTGGATATAGGTTTTTGAACGGCACCAGATTGGCACACAGAAGTGAAAAATTTTAATCAAAAGGGCTTTCTCTTAGTTGCTCGAAATGATACTGGAAAAGAAAGGGGAGAATATGCAAGCTTCCATCTTCTGCTAAAAATGGATGTGCTGAAGTGGGAATTCAGCGCACTTGGAGCAAACCCAAGATGATTTCAAACAATAATAGATGAATACATCAAGCCTCTCTTTACCTGCTCTGTCATTTGAAGCCAGCAGAGGCTGATGCAGTTAGTCAAAGTCATCAGCAGCACTGCAGAGCAGCGTTCATCTCTCACTCGTCTCTGCACTCGTGGCCTCCTTCCTTCCCTTGCGTGTACTTTGCTGCCACCTCCAGGACACACCTGATTTCAGCCTCGAGATTTAAAGAAAACCTTTTCCCCAGCACCAGAAGTTATTTTGCTCTGAGGTGCAGTATTTCAGATTTTAAGCATGGCTTTGGTTGCATTTAAAAAGGAAACCCCCAAAACTCTGTTTGCAGACACCATTCACAAGCACGGGGGGCAGGACAGCTTACAGGTGCTTCTTCCTTAGAAAAGTAAAATGGTGCTTTAAAATAATAGCCTGTTTAGCAAATTACACAGCAAAGTCTGTAAAAAAAATTATGGCATACACTCATTGAAGAGTCTTTTGTGAGTATTATTGCCCCTAATTCCAGGACAAGAAAAAGTAAACAGACAGTTCTTAGCTGGAAGTATTTTATAAAGTTGGGATTTTTTTTTTCTTTTTTAAAGCTGTGTTAGATCATTCAAGACACACCCCTACACCCTCAGAAGCAGGCAAAAATTGCCATTTTAAAAAGGTTCCAAATCCTCTACAATGAGAAGGTAGTAGCCCTCTCTTTCTCCTCTTTTATTAATGAGAGGATCAGGTTCAAGTGGATGGAGTATCAGGCATCACTAAGGAATTCATTCTTCCAGAAGCCATAATGAGGTCTCACAGTGCAGAGCTGTACACTATGGAAAATTTGTCCTGAAATTTAAGACTAACATTAGACTAGAGGAAATCCTTTTAAGATGCCATATATTTAGTAATATCTGCTTAATATAAACAATGCAAAAGGATACAGAAGTTGCTAAGGCTAATGGGATGGACTGGTTTCAGAAATAATATCTTTATTATTTTATTACTGTATCTTTTGGTATCTTCAAAAAACAAAATATTTTGAAGTAATCATTTACAATCCTGAAGGTAAATGTCATCAAAGTGATTAATTAATTTCTATTTAAAAATAAGATTCAGTGAAAGCTAGGTCATATTAAGAGCCTTTCCATCTCAAAAGTACAGGGTTAATTCCACTGTCTAACACCTACATTCCAGGTTTTTCTGTGCCTGATTAAAGGTAGCAAGGGGGAAATGAACATATCACACACCTTTGCAGAAATGGGCTGTGCCACTCACTGGATTCTTTCTCTGCAGAGAAGATCAGCACAGGCACTGTACATCATAGAAATTATTAAACAAATTTACTGACACTTAAGCAGGGTCTGTAATTCATTAGACTTTTGCAGAATTTACCAGCACAAACCACATTTTGTCTGGCTTCTGCCAAAGCCTGTAGAGATGGAAGCTGCAACACAAGCATCTTTCCATGCTCAAGCACTTTGCCAAGAATCATTAAAAATTATGTATTTAGGGTAAGCTGTCTCCATTTTTAGTTTATTCTTACACTTTTTAAAGACTTCTGTTGCTTAAAATGAGGTGTGTGTTCACTGGGTTCTTCTATAATTGCTTTGCAATAATCATACCAGAAAACAAAAAATATTAATGTGGTTTCCATCGATTTCTTGTACCAATCATTACAAATTCATCAAAGCATAAAAATGCATAGAATAGGCTCTCACTGGCTTTACAACAATGCTGAACTTCTCTTACCTTTTGGAAGTCAAAAGGCTCAATTACTTTTCCTCTATTTCAGATGGAATTCACTTGCTTCCCAATGTGACCGGAATTTGAAGTAGCTATTAATTTGTGCACAGTAAATGTAATATTCCTTTATAGCTGAGGAGAGCAGTGTGAGAGGAAGAAAAGATAAAAAATTCAGTGGAATGTTTGATGAAATTTGAGCCTTAATCCAGAAAACAGTCCATTATATGCCAATGTTTCAGAATATTTCAGAACTACTACAGACATTATAACAAAATAACTGCACTCAGCTGCCTGGAAAATCAATCCATATGGAAACACTGCTCTTGGACCTTGGACTAACCTGATTATTTCCTCAAAATCCCTTTTAAAAGGCTAACACTTTGAAGATACTAAAATTTAACTTTTTTTTTTTTTTTTTTTTTTACTCAAAAGGAAAACCTGTGCTAATTCACAGCATATCAGCACCTCATCAACATCGCACATTGGGAAAAGGGTGTGTCTGCTAAAAGAAATTCAAACCGTGAAGTGAAAAGGATTTTTGGGATTATTTTCCTATTGGTTGGCTTTTTTTTTGTTTGCCTTTACATTTACATGCTCTGCATGTAAATATTAGAATATTAGAATTTACGCTGAAATAAAACCCCTGTAAATCCAGAGAAGGTAAAAATTAAAATGAAAATAGTAAATAAATTGAGACTTCCCAAGAAAAGACAATTTTTTGCTATTGACATCAACTTATTTTTCCTATATAAACAGATAAGTATATCAAGATGCTTTTGCCATCCTGACTAAAGGCTAACAGGCTTTCTGGAATCCCTAACAGAATTCATACACTCCATTACCATATAGTACCATCAATCTCATCTTTTTTAGGTAAGCCTTGTCTCATTTGTCAAAAAACAAAAATGCAACTTTTTTTTTATGATTTACACTGCTGTTGTGACAGGGCTGCTAATTACACTGCTAATGTAGATAAGAGTTCCAGTCTCCTGGGTGGAGAATTAATCCCAATTTCTGACACATTTAAACCTCGTCCTCATCACATGAGGTTGAGTGGAAACAGCATTGCTTTGTGCTAAAAGGAGGAGTTAATCTTTCCTTAACTTTGCTTTATAAATCATGTTCCTAAGAGCACAGCAACCCCAAAAAACCCAAGGGGGTACAATTTATAATTTCACACCACTGCAGCAAAAGGTGGTCAGAGTCTCTAAATTCTCTGACCACAGGCATAAAATTTATGACGTCAAAGAACATGGGGAAAAAAAAAAAAAAAAATCACATCAAGACAGGCCACAAAGGAAAAAATTGAATTAGTCTCCACAGTGGGCATAGTGCAACTCCTATTTCAGGTTAAATCTCACTGAGATGAGAGTCCCAAGACAGTCCTATTTAAACTAATTTAGCATAAAACACCCCTCAATACAATGGTGACAATATCTAGTCTCAACTGTCTCCTGCAATTTACTTTTAATCTGTAACCTTCCCCACCTTCTGTGCAATTTCACAGCAGAAAAAATAATAGTTATAAAGGCTACTTTAAAATAGCATTTCCAGTTACAGACAATTAGTTGTAAAGACATTGAGGTACCCCAGGGCTTCTATTGAAATGTAAATATTTATGATTTTAACAGCTTACTATTCAAAGCAAGACAAGCTACTCATTTACCACACTTGCTTTGTTCAGAACACTTTGAATAATATTTTCAGTCAATGTTTTATTTTTTTCAGTGAAAGTAATTTTTTTTCCATTAGTTCCAAATTCAAATGTTCTTATCATTATTGCTACTAAATACTACGCATCTTTTTCAGAAATTATAACAACCGCAGGAAAAGGGAAAATATTTCAATATTTCAAATGTTTCAAAAGCACATTGTAAACAATAAATTGGCCAATTGATAACTGCTTTGCCTGAAATAATTGTGATAATTTCCTTGCTGTATTTTTGCCTCAAGACCTTTATCAGTGACATGTTCTTCCCATGTGCCACCCCTTACTCATGCCCACCCTACCCAGTAGGAGTTGGAAAGGCCAGGACAGCAAAAGCTTAATTTTAAGAGTTATTTCCCACTTCTCCCAACTCACCTCACCCAGCACAAGCAATAGACACAAAAGGCAGCAGGAACAGGCAGCTGAGGAAAAAGAATCACACAGGAGAGTGCCCTGAATATCCCTTACTCCCTGGAATTCTGACCCTCAGCAGCCATGGAAGTCAATGCTGGATATCCCAATAAAATCACACTTTTTCTCCCCAATATGTGCTTCCTTAGGAATATTTTTACAGCTGCTCTCCAAGTCTTGAATTTCATTTTTCACAGTGGATGTTCTACCTGTGTCTTGTTCCCCCTTCAAGATTGCACACAAGAATACTTCTCTATCAATATTTTGCAGTTTAGCATACAAAACAGGCAAAAACATTTCAGATGGCCTCCAGGACACTATCTAGCTGAACATAAATTTAGAGATTATTCCAAGATTATTCAAGATCATTTCAGATTATTCTAACATATTTCCCACTCATTCCCAGTCATTTTTGAAACTATCAACATTTTTTTTTAAAAGTTCTTAGCAATTATCATCCCATGGTAGTACAGAAATTTTAATGATTTGCACAGAAATAATTGGTAATGAGGGCAAATGTTTTACATCCAAGTGTTGTTAATGCACTGGGCAATTTGCACTGACTGGAATAGCTCTTTTCTCACAGGCATTTTTACTACCTTAACCACAATTAAAGAATAATCTGATGTGTAATTAAACAAAAAAAAAAAATCTAAATTTATTACAAAATAGAATTGAAGAACTGAACTGCTGTAATGGGAAGAGAGAGGAAGGGGAAGTAAAAATATTCCCCAAAAGTCCCAGGTTTCATAGTTACTCCTTATGACTCTGCCTTCTAATTCTTTTCTGCTCTTTTCCTTCCTACTTCAGAGGAAAACTACAGATTTGGACAGCCCCTTTTGCAGCCATGCAAGCCAAATTGCTCCCAGAAATGGGAATGCACAATAAATAGCATACTGGTTTCAAACTCACTGATTATTATTTAAAGATAAGAAGATGCTAGATAACACCAAAAAGTTAAATAAACATCAAACACAATTCTCTTTTCACTAAAAAAATTTAAAAAAAAAAAAAAAAAGAAATTTTAAAAAGCAGGTAATCTCTGGAAAGTTTCTAAATCCAAGTTTTGATATTTCCAAATATTTCAGCTCTTAAAGGCAACTGCCAAACCTGTCCTCTTGCTGGGTGTGGGAATATGTATATCCATAAAGATATAACCTAACCAGAGAGAGTAAACACCTCAGAAAAGCTCTGTTTTCATTTTCTAATATGTTCTACCTTTTAAAACTAAAGGGATAATAATGGAATGACAAATTTTCAAAAAAGCAGCAAGGTCAAAATTTGTTGATGGTATGGTCATAGTTATATATGAACTGGTTTTCAGACAGGAAATTAGTCATGGGTGCATTTACACTTTAAAACAAGGAGTTTTGGGTAATGATTCTCACAAGTTTCACAAAACCACACCGTTTCAAACTCAGTGGGAAGGTAATAAGATCTCCCTTCTGTTCTAATTTAACAGAAGGCAAAGAGATGAAATTAAGAGGTGCATGATGATACCCAAAGTCTCCCTAAGGAAAAGCAAGTTATTTTGTTGCTGGGGCCACAGCAGCATGCCAAACAGCATTTGTGAACTTGGATACCCTTCCTAAAACTGCAGCAGTGCACTTAATGAGCCATACTTCAGAGGTGCATAAAATTAGCACTGAGGTAGGCTGCAGACCTAATAAATCTTTCATTAGAACTTGTTCAGGTATCACTTTTCCCAATGTCACAATGAAACCACAAGCGAGGGAAGGCCCATTGATTCCAAGGAAGAACCCCACTCCATTCCACAGTGGCCCTACTGCTTGAGAGATGCTACCAAAGGCTTAGATAAAGCTCTGCTTTTGACACCAGCCTGTTTAATATAGGCTGAACCTGCCAGGGATACAGAATGCTCCTCAGGAACCCACAGGAATTAGCAATAACCATGCTTGCCTGGTTTTCCCAAGGGTATCATGTTGAGCATTTTCCACGAGCACTCAATTCAGTGAAATGGAAATAAAAGAAATGGCAATTATGAAATTAGCAGTGGGGTGTTCATAGTACCTGAGAGTTTTGCCATCAGGAGCCTCTCTAAGCAGCAACAGAGGGTTTAACTAGGATCTGGCTTAGTGTGAACTTGCAATCAAAATTAATTTATTCATAATATAATAAGCCCCAAGAGCACTCAAGACTCCTTCCCCCTGCCCTCCCATTGACCTTTTTCACCAGTATGGGGACAACTGGTAAATGGCAGAAACCTGCCAAGGAACTGTGGAGCTGGTCTAGGAGTTTGAGACATATCACCATATCTTATTTTCTCACTTGAGAACAACCAGCCATGAGTCAAAGCTCCATAATTTTGAGTCATTAGAAAGACATTTCATTCCATCATCATTATTTACTGTGACTTGACAAATATGGTGAAGTGCTAAGAATAATGGCATCTATTTTCTTCTAATTTTTCTGGGGAAGAGGGAAGAAATGTACGTCCCTACTAAAGGGCATGTGTCATATCAAGGTATATGCTACACATGAAAACTCAGAAGAAGACAAATAATTTCAAAGTGAGAGTTTTGGAAAACTTTAAAGGTCTTACTGTAGTATCTTCTATGCCACTCAGGTTCAAGTGATTGAATAAATTCACCAGCTTAAAGCTTAAACTATTTAAGTAAGGACACACAGTAGGAAAAGACACATTAAAAGTAAAAGCCATATTCAGATGCAGCCCTGTTAAAAAATAGAGAAATTGCAATGAGCCCTATGCTTAGGAGAGAGTATTGTGCAGTTAATGTAAGTAATGAACCTTTCATGTGAAATGATGTAGTGTCACAAGTCATTTGCATCCCACTTAAAGTGTAATTAAGTTTCCCTGACAGCATGGCTTATGGCTGAAAGAACAGACCTGGCTGCTAAATTAATCCAGAATCCCTCTAGTTAAATAACACTCTGCAAAGAAAACTTCACACACTTCCATTTAAAGTTCCTCAGCTTACATTTAAAGTGGCACTACACAGAATTTCAGAGACAAAGACTTCAAGATGCCCTCAGTCACACAGCTTGAAAAATGCTGTGCTGAACCCACACCAAGGTTTGGCCCAAAGCACAGTGCACAAGACAATGCAGTAACCTGTCTAAATTTTACCATTTTGGGCTTTTCTTGGAACTGACCTACAACATTGCAGGAACTCCATTACCAGGACAGCGTCCTCAAATGCAGGAAAAGGTCAAAAACACATTGAAAAGGTGATATTAAACTAACTACAGCAAAAGAGATGGCCATCAGTTGGGTCATTACCTGTAATGATACCAAGGTCTGATTTTTTGAAACAGTAACATCCAGCAATAATAAGCTCAATATTAGACAGGGTTTTTTTTGGTTCTAATTGAAAGAAGCCTGACTACTAACCACTCTTTTCAGCCACCTATAAAAATCATTCCCTAAAAACATGATAGGAGTGAGTGGCTTGTGGTCTGGAGAGTCTCAGAGAGAGCAGCAAATTGTGGAGTAGTATTCCTAAACCAAAACAGGGAGTGGCATCTTATGGTTCATGACTCAGTTTATTCTTTACTTACTGATTTTCATCCTAAAGGTTCTTTTTAGAGCAAAGAAAGTTGAAACACTCCAGTGTATATAATCCTGTAAGATTACATATGAAATAGATTACATATATTTCTAGATCCATATGGATCTAAGAAAAGTTAACTTATTACCACAAACCATAAGCACGGACTGTCCAGAATAAACAATGTCATCCTATTTTCCATTATATTCCTACCTGCACAGTGAGGAATCTGTGCAGTCTCTCCATGGTTCTGAAAAATCTCCTTAGAGGGAATTTCATTTTGGCCACTGGAAATAATCCAATTTTAGCAGCATCACAAGATCACTCCCAAGAGCCACCCTGAAACATACAGCATGAAAATCTGCACAGTCAAAATCTGTATCAAAAAGGAACAGGTACATCATGGCTATAATTAAATGTAGCTCTTACAAAGCTCTGAGTCCTTTCCTACAAGGGGAGAAGGTGCAGCAGCTTTTTTAATGAGTAAAAAAGCCAAAAATCATGTTTGGCAAAATGATCTGATGTTCTGGAAAGTTATTTTATTCCACAAAATTATTGTACTCCGGTTAAAGAAAGGGTAAGCTGGTAGCAGTTATTTTATACATAAAGAATGTTTGAAATAGACACAAAAATTATGGTTTTAGAAATGATAGTAACAGAACATGAACAACCACATCTCTAAATTTGAGAGATTAAGCTATAGCTTTTTAATAGAAATACCATCACTACTTAGAAGATTGGGAAAAATAATTTCAAATATTTTCCATCAAGGGATTGTTTCAGGAAAGTTCTTTGTGCCCAAGAAGAGAAGTATAAGGCCCCGCTTATCCCTCTGCAGTCAGAACTTATAACAATCAAGGCAAAACAAGAAATATTCAAGTGCAGCCCCTTGGAACCTGAACATTTGCCTGGCTGTGATTTTAACATGAGACAACACAATTTAACAAGCTGGATCAGATGGTTATTTTCATGTAGTTTCAGCCATTACTTGCCAGTAGGAACTGATTTATCCACATCCACAACAGTAAGGCAGTTGGCTCCCAGATCCCTCCCACATTCCATTTTTTGACTTAACATTTTTCAAATACACCAAATGGCAGCTAGTGATGACAACAAGGAACAGGAAAACACTCTGCAAGTAAATGCTATGAGTCCCACTAACAATTTCCAGTTCAAAATTAAATTCTCTTAGGTGTGATGAAACCAGAATTTAGTCTCTGGCTCTCATATGAAGCCACTTGGAAGTCTACCACAGTACTCCAGGATGTACCTTGCCAAATACCTGCTGTGTATTGGACACACATTTCAGGGCAGCAAAATTCAATTTTGCTTCAAATGTAATGAGGTTTTAAATTAATGTAGCAAGTCATTATAAGGAGTTAATTGGCATTAACCAAACCAGAATTATAGAATAACAATTGCATAGCAATATTGTGTAACATTACAAATGCAAATGCTATTATATTCCAACAATCAGGTAGCTACACATCAAAACACTAATTTTATTTTTTTTTTAAGCAGCATAAATGTGGTTTTTTGACTGGGACTGAGCAGGAAATGGTGTTCTAACAGAGTTAACCAGAGACCACCTAGGGTCCTTCGGGGAGCCAGAAAATTCTGAGGTTCTATGGAACCACCAAGCCTAAAATGAAGGAAAAGCTCCCACAGTAGTTTTATCTCCGACAGCATTCTGCTCAAGTTCTAAAATCAGGGCCTCTGTGCCCTACAAATCAGCCCTGGACCTTTGAAGTCAATGAGTTCCCCCATGTAAGGAATACAGCTAAATAGACATATTCTCTGCAGTTGTTTGTATATACCTTCTGTATTTCCTCTAAAGCATTCATTTCTTGTAATTGTGTGCAAATAATCAACTTACAAAGGATGCTGTGGAGTCTCATTAGATGAAAGGTCCTGCTTTGACAGATGACATTCCATTCTGAATTTAACCCAAAACACATCCAAGTCAAAAGGAAAAAAACTTACACTGGCCTTAAAGCTCAGCCTTGATTTTTTGACAAAAATAAACTGTTCCTACTCACAAATCAGGTCCATGAATCAGTTTAAGCTCTTCTTTAAGTATTGGATAAAATGGTTATATATACTTCCACTTCTATTAAATAGTGTAGAACTCATTCTTCTTAGGTGGCAAAAGCTTTCAACAAACAAATGAAAAGAGAATCACATAATAATTTGGGTTGTGAGGGATCTTAAAAACCTTCTCATTCCAACACCTCTGTCACAGACAGGCTGCTCAAAGCCCAGTCCCACACAGCCTTGAACATTTCCAGGACTGGGGCACCCAGAATTTCTCTGGGCAACCTATTCCAGTGCCTCAGCACTTCCCAGTGAAGAATTTCTTCCTTCCATTTAATCTAAATCTGCCCTGTCTATATATAAACTGAGAAGTGCAGGCCTTCCATCGAAGCACTAAGTGGTACCATCAGTTTTCCCATTTTAAATTTCCATTGGAACTTTTCAAAGTGAAAACCACTGATTTTTCAATCAAACACTGATGCAAGGGTACAAATTAGTTTCTATGTTTTAAACTTACAAAATAGTGTGTGTGGATATTTTGGGTCAAGACAGCCATGTCTAAACCACTACCACCCTGAAAGATAATTGCTTTTCAATATTTAATTCACTCTTACTGTGGACAGTGCTCATAAAGGTAACATAATAATAAAGGTTTTCTCTTCTACAGCTCTCTCAGAGTCTCATTAAAAACAAAGGACAATCCTCAAGTTGTCCAACCATGTTCTCTAACCACAGACAAATAAAAAACATTAAGATAAATCAGGAAAATTACTCTCTTCTTTAGCCTTGGTTACTGCATAGTTAGATATTACAATACCTGCAACAACCCAAGTGCTACCCATTAGGACAAAGTGGTGGATGATAAAGAATATTTATGTGCTTCTAAGAGCAGTGGGCTCCACTTTTACTCACTTCATGTGCTTGCACAGACACAAAATGCTGCAGACATGCATAAAAGTACCTCCACAAAAATCTAGGGTTAAAGGATACCAAAAAAAAGCCCTTTAGATGAGATCACATACTTTGTTGGAAAATACATCGTAATACTCTAAAAACATCACCTTAAGTGTGCAGTTAGCTGAAAGCCTGAGCTACTGACAAAACATCTTTGCATTCTGCACAATGTGCCACTGTGAGGTTGGACTTTGTCACAATTAATAGGGGAAAATCAGCTCTCTATTTCATGGAGCTTAATGTGAACTTGAATATAAAGAGATGCTCAACTGTTTTCTGGTTTACTGGATAACCTGAGCCAATTTACAAGGGGTACAGAGGTATCCTGCTATTACTCAAAGGGCATCATTTCACTGCTTAACTTTGGAACAGTAGAACAAGTTAAATTAATTTTACAGGTTTTAGAAACCAGAAGGAAATAAAGATTACAGAGGAGAAGATGGCGAAAAGAACAACAATGGTCAATTGGAAAACCATTAAAAGAAGAAATACTAGAGGACATTATGGCTCTCACCTATTTTTACGTAATTAAAAAATCCACAATTATTAGAATACCAGATTGCACTTCTTACTGACCACAAAATGATCCAGATGATGCCCAGCAAGTCTCAGAATTTGGCCCAAACTTGATTCAGTCTAAATGCTTGTAGACTTTAAATCCAATCAATATGCAAATCATTATAGCAAGGTAATTCTAACAGAGCTTTCTGGGAACAACAGGGCTGATTTAACAAAGCCAGTATGGACATTTGAAATTACAATCTCATCATCTACCACAGATTCTCTCCCATGCCCCCTGCAGAATCTGGTGTGGCTTCTCTGGTTTCAGTTTTCCAATTTCACTTGATTCCAAAGGGCTGTGCTGTACAGGGGGGGCTCACTGCAACTTAGGGCCTGACATAGCCAATCACCAATATCAGCATTCCAGATTGGGTAACAGGTGGCATCATTTGTTTCCTCAAAATTAGAGCTCTTCCAGTGTGCAATGGCTTTTAACACCCAGCCTTTCAGATCCACACATCACTTGAGGCTCTGCTAACCTTTCACCAGGAGACATGGAAACAGTTTTTAATACCAGTGCTAATGGAGCTTAAGCAAATGTGAAAAGCTTCAGAAAACCTGCAAAGATATCAAATGCAAGCACACAGAGCGTACTGAAAGGTGCACAAGCAAAGAAAGTTATTCTTAAAAAATAAAATCTCAGTGGATTCCTGTTGTCTGGAAGCTGGTGATGGATACCCAGCAAAATCAGAGGCTGACAGCAATTACAGACTCTTCTAACAAGATCTGAGATTCTTAGGTGGTTTCTAATGCAGTGGGAAGGGCTCAGGGAACATGGAACACAAATCCAATGGAAAGCAGGCTTCACAAAACAGCTTTTAATTAGGATGTTCTAATTAGATGCTGAAGAGACACACAACCACCCACAATTAATTCTACTCTTGATAAGGCTTAGGGAACATCACAGCTAAGTCAGGAAAGACACAGGCAGTTTAACACTTTAACTTTCAAATGGCAATGGGAAAACATTCCTTACTTTTTACTTGTTCTCTAAACTGTCTCCCACTGTGCGTCCTACTGAAAAGCAAATAACTCATTTTGCATAATACCTGCAATTTATTTTTAAACAATCCAGTCCTTATGACCATAATTAAATTCACTCCATCTGCTAAAAAACTAGGCAATTAGTAGTTCTAATAAACTAGCCATTAACTTGTACTTAGAAATGACTGATTTTAATAGCAGTATATTTAACAGTTTAAAGGAATCATCACATTTGTCAATTAGCACCATCAATTTTTAATTAGATTATCTTTCTACAAGTGGAGAAAAAAACCCCAGATGTTTCATTAAGTTTATATGGAGCACAGAATTCTTCTGACTAAAAGGCAATTTTTAAGGGCTGTTTTGGCTAAACCAACATTTTGAGATGTAAATGTTGATACACAAGCTAAAGACAGAAAGGAGAAAAGTTGCATAGATCTTCAGACAAAGGCCTTCTCTAAGGAGGTTTTTGTGGTCTTGGTAATAAGGAAAAAATAGATTTCATCAGAATAAAACCAGACCTTGTTGAAAATGACAGAGGACTTTGGGAATCCATCTATGAATCCTAGAGGGAGGAGGTGTTAATAACCAGAGAGGTTATTTACTCAGCATATCACATTACAGCGAGCACAAAGCAGCCAGTCAGTGCAGGTGATACAGGATCTGTGCAATAGCCCTCATTTCAACACATAAATTGCACACCTTCTAAGCAAGGCCATCAGGATTGGAAGCACTTCAGGCATTGTAGACTCAGGAGGGTGAAAGCATGGACTTGGCACTCTGAAGCTAACACATGCACAATGTGATTAGTCTTTCCTGTATCATTTACTAAACCTGCTAATTAATCTGGAGGGCCTCACACAAGCATCAAATAGACAGACTACCTGATATGGAAAGCAGTCCATTTACTTCTCTATTATACCTAAACAGGTGCAGAAATAAAAAGGAAAAGAAATCCACTTCTCATTAGCTCAGACATTCTTTTCCAGTCCTAAACGTTAAATCTCAATAAGTCTTGACAGTTCAGAGATGCAGCATGTGGAAATGGACTCAAGTCTGAAGGATATTCCAGTATATAAAAAAAATTCCCCTTGTCTTTAAGGACTCATTTTGTGACTTGAAAAATCCTACTGTGAGCACATGTCAAGCCAAAAGCACAGGCAAGATAAAGTTGTCTCCTTTTAGGCAGCAGCCTGCACTTAAAATCCAAAACCGTTTTTCATGCCAAAGGCTTCTCTAATGACCATCTTATCAACAATATCTGAACAGATAAAATACAGTCGCCACTTCCTACTCAAAGAACAATATTAACAATAATCTGACAGAGCTTGATGCATGAGATCCCTTCAAGGAAGACTTGACTCTTGCTTTGTACACAGATTTGATCAACAATTTCAAAACACAAATAAGATAGCCAGACCTATTTAAGAGTGTAAGGAAATATGATGGATGTTAGTTTGAACAGTGATTTGTGATATACAGGCTGGTAGCACTTCACCTATTGTCTTCAGCACAAAAGAGCCTGCAGAGGTGACTGAAGGGGTCAATCCAAAAACATAAAGGAGCACAGAAAGGCATTGTGGCATCAACTACTCAAGAGATCAGAGGTGATCAAGTGCTCTGCAGCCTCACACATTTTATATTTCATCTCTAGCCTATGACTGTATGATCCTACACTCCACTGAACAACATGTATGGTGTGAACTTCACTGAGAGGGTGATCACACAGGAACCAGAACTGCCTGCCCAGTTCAAGAAACTGGAACAGGCTGTCCAGGAAAGTGGTGGAATCACCACAGTCCCTGGAAGTGCTCAAAAAATGTGTGATTGTGGCCCATGGGGACATGGGATAGTGGTGAACACAGCAGTGCTGGGTTAACAGCTGGACTCAATCTCAGGGGTCTTTTCCAGCCTTAACAATTCTCTGATTTATGCTGTACTCTCATTTCACCCCACAGAGAGCATGAAGAGAATGAATCTGTTACCAGCAAGACATGTGGAGATTTCCCATTCCCTCTTCATTTATGGTTTGCACTTAGCCCACAACAGCAAAGTCTGAGCTTCCCAATTCCCTGAATTCTGGCAGCTTTCTGCTTCCACTTCTCACTACCTTTGTTTTGAGGACATCAGCAAGGAGCTCTGCTCTGCCCCCAGCTATTAGCACACAGTTCTAGTATAGCCTGTAAGTGATGAGGAACCACTGCAGGGAATCACAAAACAATTCCTTCACTTGGGTTTCCAGCTACAAGAATAGCTGCAATATTTCCAGCCAACAATCCATCCAGCACAGTGACATTTTTACATAGGTAGATGCCTAAAAAAAAGAGTAAAAAAGAGAGCACATGCTTATCCTATCACACTCCCAAACTCAAATTTGTGCTGAGAGGATTTCTTTAATCTGATTTTATATACTTTAAACCCATCCCTTCATCTCACTGCCATGTACCTTTTCCAGTCAGCCTCCCACTGAGTCCAGAGAACCCTCTCAAGCACACAGTGGCAGCAGAGTGTAAAGGGAAATATCACCTTCCTCTGCTCCCAGCATGGCTGAAGGCAGCCCCAGCCTGAGCAGCAGGTGCTCCCAATCAAAGGGCATTCCCCATCCCAGAACCTGCCCCTGCCAGGCACAAAGAACACTCCCCACTGACAGAGTCAAACCCTGGCAATTCTACCTGCCACAGGTGGATTCCTTCTCCCAGCAGATTCTGCAGAGAATTCACCTCTCAAGCTGTGCTCTTCTGAAAACCTGGTTCACAGAAATTACAAAAAGACTTACGACAATATGGACCTCTCACCAAGTCCCAACATTTCATTCTAGAAGTCATAGGAATTTAAGGAGGTACAAGACCACAGTTCTGTCTTCTGACATCATGAACTACCCTTCCTCTGAAACCACTAAATATTTTGCTGAAATTAAATATGTTTAAAGCAGATACTTGGCATAAGAGGTTACAGTCCACCCCGTTAACATTTAGGAAACTAATATGCAATTTTAAAACAAGAGCCAGTTCTGTAAAGTGCCAGACAGTATTAAATATAAATGCCATAGCTTCTATAAGCTATAAAGCACTGAGAAAGTACCAGTTTCCAAACAGTTCCATTTGCTGAAGGAAGCAAACTCAGCAGTAAGAAGTGAACCAATTACACTGCCTAGAATTAGAGATGAATAATTTTATGACAGCTACTAGTGGCACCAAGATATAAATTTCATTGCCTGCAGAGACCGAGTTCAAGAGAAACAACTCACAAAATGAAAGGCAAGATTAAATTGGCAACAAATGTGCTCTACAGAGGGAATTTCTGTATCATAAAAAGGTAACATCTGAAAACTACTCTTTTCTCCTCCACAAGAATCTGTTCCATATTCCAAGAAAGCCAATGGACTAGTCTGGCTGGGCTGGTTTTAAAACAGCAGAGAGGACATGGCAATTTAATTTTACTTCAGTGAGGTTTACTTCAGCTGTTTTAACACTACTTAGTCAGTTCTGGTCTACCACCTTTAAAAATACATTTCTATTTGCAAATACACTACAGAACTGGCAGACAGTATTTACACACACACTTTGTGAGAGTCTACAGCATAATTTCTGAAAATGAAACAGGAAAATATTTTGGTATGTTCACAGCCAGTGCAGATACAAACAGTGCCTCCTGATCCATCACTAGAAAGCCTCCCACAGACCCCCTGCAGCCAAGGCTTTTACTTGTTTAGAAACAGAATAAAGAAAACAAGCTTGGACAGAACAGAATTCTCCTGACAATACTAATTTCAGCAGACAGACAAGTAGATGGAAAAAGGCCTAACTGCAATACAGTTTATGCTAAGTGTTGTATTGATCTCACTGAGGCTGTTTATATGTTTATACACAGCTGTTTACACAACCTGTGCAAATAAATCAGGCTTAACACACCTCCCTGTGCTTTTGCTGAAGCACTGCTCAGAGACACTGTGGTAAACCAAAGCACTCAACAAAAGAAAAAAGGGAATCACCAACTAAATAAATGCAGGTTAACTATCAAATTTCAGCACCATCTTTCTAAAAGTACCATAATTAAATGCAATGCATTCCACTTTAGAGATTGCCCTGGTACCAGGGAAGAATTCTTTTAAACTTTATGTGCAGCAAATTATGCACTGTACCATTCCCATTTCCAAAGGATTTTTACATGGTCAGAATTTAAAACACAACCAAACATTCTGTGCTGTGCCTTTCAGAGGCACCAAACAGCCTTGAAAAAAGGAACTGCAAACAACATGGTACTTAACATCACATTCAGCAGTAACTTATCATCAGGGTCCTGGGCAGTACAAATATTAACTCACTCATGTATCTCATAACTAGAACAGATCATGCAGTAGCTGTATCAGCTATAGCAGTTAAAATATATATAGTCCTGAATGAAATTAGAGCTTCCTAGCTCTAATATCTGACCTGGCATATCAGAAAAAATATTTAAAAGTATACAAAGACATGAGCAAAATTGTAGTCCTGTTAAGAGCTTTTGCATCCAAAAAAACCCCAATGTGCAGAATCACTACAAGAAATCTTGGACACTGAAGTTGCTCCAGCTTTGTATTAAAGGTACAAATCACTTCTAACAGTAACAAAAGTTACCATTCAAGTTCTCTTTACTTTTTTTTTTTCATTTTTGTATTGAAGAAAAAGAATTTTCAGTCCCTCTTAAGCCACAGTTTTTGTGTTGTTCCACTGCAGGTTGTTTGAACCACTGAAGCCTCACCCTTGAAGGGGTACACCACCTCTCCCAAATCAGGCTGTATTAAAAGAAATTAATTCCTTCAGAATTCAAAACAGCCTTTTTGGAAAGTTTGCCAGAGACTATCCATGACATTTGCAAAAAAAAAAAAAAATTAATCCAGAATAACACTTAAATCATTTGAACACCACTAAACTACTTTTGTACCACAGATTGACTGACACCTCGTGGAATTTATCTTCCATTGGTTTTGTCTCAAAAATTATTTTTGAAAATAGCCCTGCAGGAAAGCAAACATAAGAACTGTAACTGCACAGCATGACAAGTGTTTCTTGCAGCAAAGATGTCCCAAATAAACCAAAATAAGCCACCATCAGCTTGGCTGAAATGTCCTTTTCCTAAAATCAAGGATACGGCAAGAATGGTTCTGGTTAAGGGTAACTAGGCTGGCAGCACCAAGGCACACTTTAGACAACCTTCTTCTCCCACCTAGTGGCAAGAAGCAAAAAGAACAAGGTTTTTGGGACTGCAAAACAATTTCCATTTCCTGGAGCACCTAGCATTTGCATTTCATACTGCAAGGACCATGGTTTTACTTTCAATTACTTATTTGGGGAAAATAATCGATTTCTCTCCAAGTTCATCATTTACATCCAAATTTGAAGCAGTCAGTTTGAAGTAGAGGAAGATGAATATAAGAACAAGATATGAATAAAAAAAAATTTATTTACTGTCCTTTACATACAAAGTAGCATTCCTCAGATGAAAACAACCTCCGTGAGAAAAGCAGTACACCCAATTTAAATCTTTGCACAGAGTTTTTTGACAAAGTCTAAAAGTTTTGCCAAATGGCATTTTGGTTTTGACTAAAATTTTTAAAGCAGCTTTGAGGCATCAACGTCTAGATGATACTTTAATCAATATCTTTTGAATTATTCAGTATTTCAGACTGATGTCATTCTTTAGAAAACTGTACAAGGATAGAAGGTAGAAAAGAAGCCAAACAAGTGATTGTACAATACTTACAATTTTCAACAGATGGCACTTTACAGCAAGGAACCTATACTGAGCAAATTGGATGGCTGAGTGCCCTGACATGCCAAGGTCTGCCACAAGAAAAAAAAACCCAAAACTAGTATTTTCAAATTTAAAAGCACATTTCTATAAAACTGAAAGTACAAAGAGGGAATCTAAAGCTAAACAAAGCGTGTTAGTTCACAGTTTATCTCAGAGATTAACCACACTGAGATGATCTTCACAAAGGTGAGATGTTCCCACCTTCTTCTCAAGCAGAACTTACAGCTAGAGTGAAGCTGAAAGACAGCAAAGAAAATAGGACCATCAAAATGTGTTTATTTAGATCTAAGTAGGGGGCAAGCTTGACATTTATAAAGCAAATTTATATAAGATTAAATCAGCAGCCACAATCAAGCAGCAGTTGCTATGCTAGACAAAAAAAAAAGGAACATATGATTTGTAAATCTTGTGAGGGTTTACAGATTAGCTGTTGCCATCTAGGAATATTCACTATTGTTAAAATGACTTATGCCCATACACAAAATATACACCTAGAGTGTCTCCAGCTCTCAGTGGCATGCAAAAAAAAAATCCTCAGACATCTGAGACGAATCCTTGAAGTGATATGACAAATCTTAGAAAAAAAACCTGCTTTTGCATGCACACAACTACACCAAAAGATTTTACTGAGCATGATTTGTCCCAAAAACTTCACCTGAAATACATAAAACCTTTTGTAAATCTATCCTCTGAACTTCAACACCATTAGAAACTCCACAGAGAGGTCTGTGAGATAATAAATCCCCCCTGAGCATTAAGCAAGGGAAAACTTCAGGCACAGGAACATTCAGGAAAGGGCAGTGTTACACCTCTTGCAGGGCAAGTACTGAGCCTCCAAAATCCATTTTCTCTTCCTTCTGATCATAAGCAAAAAATCTAGGCACATAAGGATCTCCCTTCAGCAGTCAACAAACAAACAAGCAGCAGTTAAAATACAACAGAAATGCAGCAAACCAAAAAAATTCAATCCAGGTAAAGGCCTTGTCAGACTTCAGAGCTCTCACAAAAGCACAGCTGCAATTTCAGCACATTCTTCCTCCTGCACTGGTAGCAGCAGATTCATCTCTTGCACAGCTGAAAAACTCCAAGCCACTCATACATTTAGAATCAACAGATCCACATGCTTAGCAGTAGATTTTCAGACTGATCCATGATTTTGGTGGCAAGGAAAGCCTTGCTAATCTGGTACCTAAAACCTCTGCTCAGAATGAGGAAGTTGTTTGCACACAGCTCCAGCCAATTAGAACATTACAAAAACTTATGCTTTAATCTATTCATTTAGTGAGAGATTTCCATATATCTGATTCAGGCTGCTTCCAGTCTTCTCCTGTTAGCTCTTTCAGGTTCAAGTCTTTGAAAAACTCCAAACGATGACTGCAAACAAAAGAGAAATAAACAAAGTCCTAACTTTTGTAGTTGTCTGTAAGAGCAAAGACAGAGTAATGAAATCAGCAAGGAACAGTCTCTTCACACAATTTCATCTGCTACCAATATCTGAAAAAGACAAGGAGTTTTTTTTAAAGGGGTACTATAGAAAGAATTCCTTCTTAAAAGGTATTACAGCCATTCTCCAGTGCAATACAATAAATAAAAATGAAATAAATTTCCATTTTTCACAGAACACTTATGTGTTGTTAGCAATTTTTTTTTAATATGCAGTTGCAGAAGCTTAATTTTTCTTAAATAAAGGGTAATTTATCTAAAATTTACCCTACCTCACCATCACTTCTGTTGTCTGACAAGTTTCATAAGAGCTACAGTGTGTCCTCTAGAGCTGGCTCATTTATACAAAATACCCAGGAGTAACAGGTTTTATCAGATCATCTCAGCCTCACAGGCAAAGAAAATAAACAGGCTCAAAGCACAACCTAAAAATCCAAATTCTCTGGTTTTTCTACTGATACTAGGTGTCCTTTAATTATATTTTTTTTTAGTTTAGTCTGCCTTTTCAATTTTTTCCACAGCATGGAGTCATCTGTAGAGGTGAAAGCTTTTAGAACAGTAGGGGAGGAGCAAAGAGATTTACTGGAAATGTATCTGGTGAAATTATCACTAAAACAGCACTTCAGGAGGAGCTGAAGTCAAGAAGGAAAAGCAGAACAACCTATCCATGACTTAGATGAGAAAGGTGATAAAAGCTGATACCAATGGTACTAAATGTATCATTTTCTATGCCCCTATCATGGAAACCAAGCACTAACTGCATTGCTTTATACAAAATACAGCACCAGTGGACCCAGAGCTAAGTACTATAATAAAAATATTAAGGGCATTCAATCCAAAACCAGATCAGCTTTTTCAAATATTCCAACAATAGTGCAACCCTTTTACAGAAGAGCTCATTTTATACTTACAAATCTGGTTCCTGTCCTTCCTGCACTTGATGTGGAGGCACAGGATAAAGTGCTTCATATTTTCTCCCTTCTCCTGAGCCATGAATTGCAAATGCATTGAACTTGTCAGTGCATGGTGGAAAATACCTCCAAGGGAGAAGAGCTTTACCCTCCCATTTGGTTTCACTTCTGGTCACCTCAAACTCCAAAGGAAGTTCTTCCTGTTAAAGGAGGGGGGAAAAAATTTAAATAAGAGGTATTGGCCATCTTTTGATGAGAAAGTAGGTAAATAAAAACCATTATGAATGTACTTGAGCACTTACTTTCCATGCTTTCCTTCTGCCAGAAAGTAGCAGCAGTAAGTACTGCCCGTGGCTGTCAAAGAATCAGAGCAGAGTTTTCCTAAAATTGTGTTATTAGTGCATTACAGCACCACAAATAAGTACATTTCCCATACTGACACAATTTCTGTGTCGAGTCCCCCTCATCCATGTGTCTCACAAGCATTACAACTGCAAGGGTAAATTAACTTCTGGGATTTTATCAGTGCTGTACTTACGGACAAAGCTCAACTTCCAAATACTGCTCAGTGCTGTCACTCAGAAAGAATGCTTCTACAACTGAAAAAAAACCAAGCCAAACCAAAAAAACAATTAAAAAACAAGCTGTCAGTATTTCATACTAACTATTCTGTAATATCCTGAGATCTTCATATCCCATTAATACAACTAAATTGTTATGGGTTTTGGCTATGCCATGCCAGAGCCTGACTCGCTACTGACACATACACAGTAACTACAACCCAAATATTCAAAATGCTGTGCCACAATTCCAGCTTCTTATTTTGAATTGCTGTCATCACAAAGAGCTTTATAAAGTACTGCACTGACTTTATTAGCTTTACCAATTCCAGTTTTGAAAACACTTAGCTTGATGCAGCAGGAAAAAAAGGGAAAGAGAGTCACACACTCAGAGCAGGGCACACCCCCTGTAACTAAAACTGTTAAATCTCAGAAATCACAAGAAAGCACTTAGCTCTTCCATGGTTTTTCCCTGTAGAGGGATATTCTGGATAGAGGATTACTGTTCCAGGTGTACTTGAAAGCTGCATATAACATTTGAATCACATTTCAGGAACACAAAACAGAACTACAATGGTGTTTCTCATGTAAAATTACAACAGTGCTTCTCACAGCAATGACATGAATAGAAAACTACAGTTTGAATTATGATGTAACTGATATCGTTACTTATTTTCACTTCAGCATATTTATTATAATAACACCAAAGAGGATTTTAGTAGAGCTTGAATCATAATAGCTCAATAATCAGGATGTAAGCAACTGCTAGAAATACTCAATTCTTGCATTTCTCAAAGCAATGGGTAAAAGTGACAGTATGGACAGGAAAGGAGAAAATACCAAGCACTACTATGAGAGTTTTCCCCATTTCATTTAGGTACAATTTGAACTGCATTTCATGAGGTGTAATTTTTGAGTTTCATGCCTTCCTATTCCTCTAAGGAACTTTGGAAAAATGATTAAAACACTTAACTTCTCAAAGCAAAAGCAGAAACACTCTTTAGGATTTCACTTCTCCCTCCACAAGGGCATTTAAATATATATAAGCCACAAAATTATTTTGATACTCAAATATGTCAAGCCTCTGATAGTTCACAAGTTGCATCAGTAACCCAAAACCAAAGTTTGAGTGCATATACTATTGACAGGATCAGGAAGTCAACTTCAAAATTATTGAAATCAACACAGATCACTGAACTCCAGTTTTGGGGTTGTTTTTAAAAAAAAAAGAACTATCATAGATTAAGAAGTCTCTTTAAAAAAAAGAGCAGGCATATGAAATACAGAGAAAGATCAGCGTCTACAGAAATCAGATATATTTGCAGAAGAGTTACACTTACCCTCATAGTCCCAGAGCCCACCAAAAGGTTTCCCTGGCTCTCCGGGAGGTGCTGGAGGCTCATTAAAGAAAGGAGCGTGAATTTCCATCAGCAATCCCGCATTATCCGGCCTCAGCCCGATTGAGACCGGCTCGTGGCTCACAGGCAAACCATCCCAGGTGTGTTTAATGAGAAATTCCATCTTCGGGCACTACACAAGTGAAAAAAGAAAGTTCTGTCAAAGCAGATCGCAGATTCCATTTCGGTATGAACTGAGACAAATCAAAACAAAGAAACATACACTTTGGTCAATTTCCAAATCATGTTTATAGACATCGGAACTGAAACAGACTAGCTTTGTAACCAAAAACCGAACGATGTTACCCAACTGTAACAATATAACAATAAACAGTTACATCAATGGCGTTTCCACAGCGTTTATACCTGAGGGGTTACAAATTACTCTGAAATCTCATTACGCTTAAGGCTTTTCACACGTACCACTAAATAAATACCTTCCAAACCAACAAGAAATATTAAATAAGGGAACAGATAAACAAAACAGTCTCCACTGCATGAATTTAGAGGATTTGCTAACATCAGAAAAACAGACCGAGAGGAAAACTTTTCATGTTTGAGACACAAGGAAACGAAGGAACCACCTAGAGCTTTCATTTGCAATCATTGCCTTTCCTTAAATCAGCCTTTCCTTAAACACCTCCAGGGACGGTGTGCAGCGGGTTCCAAAATCGAAACACCCTTTTTATAAAGAAATTACTCCTCGACTCCAGCCTGGGCTGTGTCCTCTCCTCATGCCGCCGGTTCCCCGGGAGAAGCGGCCGGTCCCGCCTGCCCACAGCCTCCGACGGGCAGAGCTCTGCTGCTCCGGCCACAGCCCGATTGTTTTTCCCCAAGGGGAATTTAAGCGCCGAAAGGAAATTTAAAGGCCGAAGGGAAATTTAAAATCCCATCCTTAACCCACAGCCCCCCAAGCAGAGTTTAACGAGGCGTCCCTCCCTCCCACACGGCCCCAGGGCCCCGCCATGGCCGCTCGCCACGTGACGGGGGCGGCGCTGCCGGCCGGGCCAGGCCGGAGAGAGAGGCCGGGCCCGTCCCAACCCCCGGCGGTTGTGGGGCTGCTCCGCGGGGCCCTGGAGCGGCTGTGCCTCCGCTGGAACCGGGGCTGCCTCCTTACCGAGCAGGCTCTGGGAGGAGCGGAGGGGCGGCTCTCCCCGCCGCCCCCGCCCCGGGGCACCGGCGGCTGAGGGGAGCGCGTCCCGCCCCGGCGCCGGCGAGCTCCAGCCGCCTTCCCTCCTCCGGTACAGCTCCTGCCGCTTTCCCTCCTCCGGCTCGGCTCTGGCTTTCTTTCCTTCCTCCGGTACAGCTCTGGGCTTTCCTTCCCTCTTTCGGCTCGGCTCTGGCTTTTTCCCCTCCTCTCCAGCAGGACAAGCGGCTTTTCCCCGCCGTGGCCTCGTGGAGTTCTCTCCGGGAGCGAGGCGCGGCCAGGTGAGTGCGGGCAGTGAGGGTTTAAATGCGCTCCCAGTGTGAAGGGTGTGTCCCTCCAGGTGAGGGAAGTGCTTTTAGTTAGCTCAACAGCCGGAATTAAAAGCTGCTAATGAGGGGGATGGCCAAAAGCACGCGCGTTTTTGTCGGAATGGCTCTTTGGGAATTGTGAAAAGCGCCGATCACTTGTTTTAAAAAAAAAAAAAATTAAAAATTTCATAGTAATAAAATGGTTATAAAAATAGCAATGCAAGTAGACTGATAATAATTTGGACACTATGAGACAATAGAGACGGAGTTACGGGCGTCCGGGTACCTCTTTCTGGGCAAAAGAAGCCCAAAAAAGGACTCACGTTAACAGAGAATTAACCCTTAAAAACAACAGCTTGTTGCATATTCATACTCTTCATACATGATGCATAAATTCCATTCAAATACAGGATTCTGTGTGGTCATCGTCAACTTCTTCTCCTGAATGTTCTGATAATGGGGCAATAAATTCTTTTTCTCTGAAATATTTAGGTGTCCTGTGGCTGCTGTGTCACTGCGAGTCCTTTCTTTAAAAAAAGTATCCTACATAGCATAGTTTCTACTTTAACAATTTTTATAACCTAAAACTATATTCAACACACTACTTAAGAGAATTTATACAGCATTGCTTTCTAACACAACACATATGATATGCATTTTAATATTTGTGAAGAGCCAATTATAAAATACACATTTTTCATAGTAGTGAAACCACAGCATGAAAAATACGTGTTTTATGATTGGCTTTTCGCAAATATTAAAATGAATATTATATGTGTTATGTTAGAAAGTTATGCTGTATTAATTCTCTTAAGTAGTGCTTTAGGTTATAACATAATGTTAAAATGGAAACTGTACATGTGAGATTTTTTTTTAAGAAAGGATTGAGGTTCTTGCATGGAGATGGCAGCCACAGGACACCTAAATCTTTCAGAGAAAAAGAATTTCTTGCTCCATTATCAGAAAAAATGAACTTCTTCCTGCTGCCTTGCTCAGCCCTGAAGATACAGTCAGGATTAAGAGGAAGAAAGTGACACTGACCAGACAGAATCCTGTGTTGGAATGGAATTTATGCATCATGTATGAGGTGTATGAACATGCAACAGGCTGTTTTTAAGGGTTAATCCTCTGTTAATTTGTGTCCTTTCTCAGGCTTATTTTGCCCAGAAAGAGGTACCCAGACTGTCTGTAACTCTTTGTTTTTTATTGTCTCATATTGTCCTAATCACAATTGTCCAAATTATTATTACTCGAATTATACTACTCTTTTTATTACTATTAACCATTTTATTACTATTAAGCTTTTAAAATTTTAAAAACAAGTGACTGGCATTTCCTAAACCTTAGAAAGCTCTCTTGCCAGTTATTAATGAAATTTGCTCTACAGACTAAAATTGGTATTTTTAATTATGTGTTACTTGATGGATTTAACATGACTTAATCAGAGTACATCTGAGTTGCCAACAAAATAACTGGCCAAACAAATTTGCTTCTGCTGAGTTTATATTCCTGGGAGTTGGAGATGGGGTAAGTGCTTTGTCCCAAGGAATGTCCTTGTCCCCAATTAGTGCTGCAGGAAAACTTGGCAGCTCCATCACTCAGACCTCAGAATTTCACTGGGTACCAAGTTCTGTGTGCTGGCAAAGGTGAAAAACCAACTTTTGATTCCAAGGATAGCAGAAAAGCTTCTGTCTGAGATAACACAGTCATTCTGGTTCAAAAATCTGTGTCTTTCTTGGACTTTGCCAGAGTATTTATTATCCTGTGACATGAAGAAAATTCTATTTTTTCAAATATTAGAAAGCTGCTGTTGTCATTACATTGCAAAGGTTCTATTGCCATTACATTGCAAGGGTTCCATATTGCTAGAGTTTCATACCAGTATTTTATTATTCTTTCGGTGAAAATTTTTCTCCCTCTCCTATCAAAGAGTTTAATTTTTATTTTTTTTTAATATTTATACATTTTCACAGGACAAGATGTGAAGTTGGCTTCAATGCAAGTTGTTTTAGGCCTTCTCTGAGCCTGGTGCATGGATTAATGTTTCTCTTGCTTCACAAATTACATTTCAAAATCAAAGTTGTAAAACACTGAATGTGTGTAATGCATCTGAAATGAGATTCTCTAACCAGTATCATACTTAATGTTGTAGAGTGTTTGTCGTGTTAAATATGTAGCTGGAAAGAAGGTTGAGTTTGACCTGAATTCTTTTTGAAATATTAGTAGCCAGACCTACAAATAATAATCCTCCATTCCATAATTTTGTGGTACACGCTGAACTTTTTTCAGAATGTATTTGATGCTTTGCTGTTGAAAGTGAATTTCCATAAGTGTTTAAAATACGTCCCTTTTTGCACCTGTGGCATCTCAGGTTTACATCCTTTGGCTAGTAAGGGCAGCAACTTTCCCCTTCCTATTTCCTGGCATTCCTTTGCTGTTGCCATCTTTTTCCTATATCCTCCTTTAGAAGTTTAGAACTAGTAAAAGAACCATGGGATGTGTATCAAGAAAAATAGGCAAGAAGTTGTTTAAATCAAAATATAGCCATTGCATTCCCAACTTTTTTTTTTCTTCTTTGTTGCCCATTCCATTTACAAAAGTGTTACTCAGATTCTTACAAAACAGAGCAAAATTCTTAAAGAAAACTGAATATAACAGGATTGGAATTCATTATTATTATTACAGTTCCTGTAGTTTTTTTTTTTCAAGTATGTGTGGTTTTTTTTAAACAGTTGTCCTATATAGAAGAATTTTAGAAACTTTTTTTTTTTTTTGTCCTTGAAGCATTATATTGTTAAACATATTTCTGACTGCCAGTCCCATTTATTTAGATTGAGGCCTGTGTTATAGCCATGATTCTCAAATGTGGTGTTTTTCAGATCAGAGGCTTAAAATGGCACTTGGAGATCCTGAAACCAATGAGGTTCTAAGAATTACTGCTGAGCAGGTATGTGAACTCAGGCATGGAAATAGTAAGAATTGTGAACACTTTTTCCCTTTTCTAAGAGACTGGTCTCATGTTGAGGTAGCTTTTTGTGCTGGGTACCACAAGCCTGTCTGAAAGCTTGTGCAGAAGCTCAGGCTTCAGTGCTTTCCTGATGCTGAGATGCATGGAAATGAACCAAGCTCTTACACAAACCTATGATTGCTCTTTTAAGATTGACTTGATTTTTCCTTAGATGTAATTATGCTTGAAATCAAAGCATGTCCATTTTTTTTTCATATTGGGACTGCACTCAAGGGTTTTTGAACATAAATCTGAAAGTGATTCTGTGGCATATTGTATACAAATTCCAGTACAGGCAGTTTTGGGTTTCATATAAAAGTTTAAAACCACATACATTTTTGTGTAATTATTAACGATTAAATTATTATTCCATTACAGGAGCATGCCCTTGGTGGTGATGGCACATCAAGATCCAGGATGATGGACCAAAGGTAACTGATTCCAGGTGATAAGTGGGAATGCTGCAGTGTATTTGAAGGAAATTGTCATGTGCTCACAGGAGTGTAAATATCCAGGTGAACTAGGTCCTGCATACATGTGTCTGTAGAGGTGTTACTGTAAAAGTTCTTTTTGGGTGCTGCTGGGTTTATTCAGTAAATTAAATTACTGACTTTGCTGCCACAAGCTGTAAAATAAAGGATGAGAGATGAATGAAGGAATTTCTAGTCCAAGTTTTGAGAGAATAAACAAAAGTTCTGGTAAGACTGCACTGATCTGCAACAGGTAACTGCTGTCTGTTGAGATTGGGGGATGTTTTTAAAACGTTCTCTTGGCACTCTTCAGCTAACAGTTGTCTATCAGTAAATGGTTTCATGATCATTATAATTTCCTCTTACAAAAATAATCTAGCTTTTCTTGTTGCTTTTAATGTGGACTTTTCAGAGAACTGCTAGCAGTTATGAAAATATTAGGAGGGAGAAAGTATAGAAGTAGAACTACAGTGTTCTGCATTGTAGCCTAGTCTTTTAATATTTGGGATTCTGTGTGACTCAATGAAATATTAATATTGTATTAATGGTAATTTATTATGTCACATGATATGTTCTATTTCTGCTGTCTAGAACCCTTGCTGTTAATAATCATTATTTAAAAGTAGTGAGTAATTTGTTCATTTGATTCTGAGGAACGTCGAGCTTGGAACTCAAGAAAAGTGACTGCTCTGTTCTGGCCTCTAGATAAAATATTCTTTAAAACTAATTAATTATCAGAGCAGTTCAGTATTTCCAAAACTTATTCTGATCATATTTTTCAACTTCCTAGCTTGTCAGCTCTAATCACAGAGTATGGAAAGCAGGTGGAGGATATGAGAGAGCAGCTGCAGCTTTATCAGGTATGGACATTCCCTACATTTCTGACTGGAAATTTCTCCTTTTAGTGGTGTGAATCTGTGGGCACTAGTCTTTGTCATGCTTCACAAAGCTGCTGGACTTCAGGCTGCCTCAAGGGGATGAATGGAGAGCTGCTGTGAAAAGGAGATTGTCCAAATTGCAACAGTGTCATCCTGGGGGTTGAGGTGGAAGGGATCCATCTTCCTTTCACATGACTGAAAACATAAATGATATTAAAACTTACGGTACACAGAAAGCAATTTTTGCTTGTGATCTTCATGCAGAAGTTACACACTGCTTTTGGTTTAATGCACTTAATTGGTTTGATCTGCAAAATCATAAGGATTTTGCAAATAGTCTTGTAGTTGATCAGGAGGCAACAGAAGCACTATGGCTTCATTGCACTAGAAAACAAAACAGCCAAGTTGGTCCATATAACTGGAGTTTCTCCTCAGTTAATTGCTAAACTTTTTATGCTTGCAGCATAAAAGATGAGTTAGCCACTCTATCCCTAAAAACTGGAGTTAATCAAAAATCAATCTGTAAGAGCCATAAGAATTTCAAAAGGTTAAGTTTAATGTCTGTAATAAATTCCAAATGTTGAGGTGTAACAGGACTTGGCAGCCATTAAATTCAAGTGGCATCCTGTGACTTGCCTTAAAAAAGCAATAGACTTTCATTTACTGTATTTTTCTGAATTGAATTGTCCATCTTTTATGGTATCAGTCAGAAATACAGGATGGCAGTGTTGCCAGAGTTTGTGTTACTTGAATGAGTGCTAACTCTTGATTGTCTTTGTGTCAGGCACAAATGGGTGGGATGAAGAAAAAATTGGAAGAAGTCACCAAGGAAAATGAAAGGTAAATAATTGCACTGTAGGTTGCTGCTACTGTGTCCCATGATTTCTAAGCATTAAAAAGCTTTTTTTTCCTAGGACCTTGAAATCTTTGAGATCTTCTACTTAGTAAATTCAGGAGCCTAACATTAGAGTTTTGAAGTGCTAATACAGATTACAGCACCGGGTAGAGGAGATTTTACCACGTCACTAAAAGAACTAGATGTGAAACTATCTCAAATTGTTCATTTTGTTTATAGAACATAATTGAATATATTTAAATTTGACTTGGAAGGAAGTAGTATGTACAGGTGGAAGGCACAGTATATTTCAGTTGTTAAAAAAATCCCTTTTTAAAGAAATACCTTACTGAACTTAGTTCTTTGAATTTCAGGCTGCATGCAGAGTTGAAAGAGCCTCTTGAGAAGCAACTGGAGGCTCTTCCTTATGTGCATCTGGAAACTGATATTCCAGCAGATGAAAGCCCAGTGAGAGCCCTTCAAGAGGAACTACGTGTGGCAAAGCAAGTGTGTGAGATGAAACATTAATATTGTTTTATTTCTCTTGTTGTGCCTCGGCAGATTAGGGGAGGCTGTTTTATTTCTTGAGTCAGAAATCATTTGGTCAGAGTTCCTTGAGGCTGTTTTGAGCCCCTCTTGAACTCAAAGATTGAAGAAACTTCTTTCCTAGATTCATAAAATAATTTTTAATATTAATTTGTGGCAGTAATTTTACCTAGTCGACTTCATCTATATGTCAAATTCATGATCAGCAACTCCATGAAATATTTTGTTCGATTCAAGCTTTTTGTAGCAACTTGTCATTTTAATCAAAACTATTGTAATGTGATATGAGGAAGGAAGTGTGGGATGTAGAAAATAACATCTAAGTGTAAAAATACAAGTGAATTTTGTTCAGTTTATTACAATATATCAATTGAATTGAATAGTATCTATACTGTAGGCCTACCTTAAAGATCTGTAAGAGTTTGAGCTCTTCAAAAAAAAGGCAAGAAACTGGAAGTGGAATTTGAACTTCCAAGCGTCTGTTTTTCTGCACTTGAATTTAAATTTTAAAAAACTACGTGCAGAGAAAAGTATAATGGCATTTCTTCAAAATAGAAGTGAAGACCTGTCTTTTTGGACAGTGATAGATGAAGACAAATGTGCTGTAATAGAATCCTGTTCTGTAAATCAGGAGAGAGACCAAGCAGTGGAGCGCTGGCAGACGCTGTCCCAGGAGCACGACCGGCTTCAGCAGCAGTACCAGGAGCGCCTGGGCAGAACACACGCTCTCATAGCTGAGAGGAAAAAGCAGAGTGTAATTCTCATTTCTTTTTGTTCTTTTTTTCTTTTTCATACACATATATATATGTACACAAAATGTGCATGTGCATATAAATAATCCTGTGTTTGAATTGCACGGAAATCATCAGGACGGTAAAACATCTGAAGAAGTTGCTTAAGATTTCTGAATTCTGAGGGGAAAGTCTTTCCTGATCTGTTCTCCTTTGAATAGTTGGAAAAGAAGTCACTATTTCCTGCTCTTATTCAATAAAGAAGTAAACAGGTGAAAAATCAAGTTCACTAGCCTTTGTCTAATGCTAGCTTGTGTTTAGCAGCCTGTTTCTCTTCTGCTGAATCTGGGGAAGGCCTTTCAGGAAATTCTTATA
This sequence comes from Passerina amoena, assembly GCA_013401095.1. NCBI lineage: Eukaryota > Metazoa > Chordata > Aves > Passeriformes > Cardinalidae > Passerina > Passerina amoena. Next base: position 1,224,815 of record WBNP01000602.1, read on the forward strand.
AAAGCTGTTCTACTCTGATGAGCTATGCAAGGATGCTCAGTGTATTATAGAAACTTTTATGTACTTTGCTACATGTATTCCTAGGAGAGAACAAATTCTTTTAATATTTCCTCTCTATTTTCAAACACACTTGACTTGTGGAGACAGCTACAGCTCACCTCAGAAATATTTTTTTACTGATTTTGGGGTTTTTGTAGTATTAAGTTCACCTTGGCAATGTGATCTTTTCTGAGAAACACGATAAGTGTCTGTGCAGCTGTTGTACTCTGTCAAATTTCATAATTATTTCAAGGAATAATTAAGAGGACTCTGATCTTTGTGTAGTTCCAACTTTCTGCTCCTGTTTCTTCTATTAGATTATTTTTTTTTGTGTTGTATTGTCAGTTACTAATAACATACACAGTAGAGTATGGAGAGCCATTGGTAGCTGTTGTAGGGCTTCCAGATTCCATTTCTTATTAGTAACTAAATTTTTGGTGCGTTTTAATTCCACCTTGACAAGAACAAGGCTAAACAGCCTTTTATTCTTAAATGCTCCTTGTGTCCCAGAGAAAACAGCTCTCCAGTTAAATAAAATTTTACTTTAGGTTTAGCTTTCAGTGAAGGAGCAGCAAACAGCTGTCAGAGGTAAATAGATAAGATCAAGTAGAATTGGAGTTGACACAAGGCAAGGAGAAAGGGGACATCATAAGGGCTGGATGCAGAAGGTAAGGGAGTGGCAGGAACAGGTTCCAACATAGCCGTGGCCTTGAGACTGTTAGGTAGCACAATTAAAAAATGCTTCAGTCCTCTCTCCAGGTGCTCTGAAGGCACCTGGCATACTGCAGATGGTTTTTCTGAGTTATGCCAGTTCTCCTAGAACTCAACAACTTACCTGAGTTGTGTTTTTTAGGGATACAAGCCATCCTGTATGGCAAAGAGCAAATTAAAATGTTCATAGCAGGCATTTTTTAATCAATGGATGCATGTCTGTTACTTTGCTTGTAGTAGGTCCACAGTCTGTATGACTCTTTAAAAACACTGTTCATGTGTCCTTTCATGTTTTCATAGTAAGTGCATGTGAGGTTTGGAAGGAGGCAGTTTGTGACCCAGGAAAAATTAGATCAATTATCCAGTAGGAAATCTAATTTCATGGGGTATGAGGTCAACAGTTAAAAACAATCCAGCTGAAATCTGTCAAGACACACTGCTACATGTATAAGTTTTTTTTAAAATGTTTTCAGTTGACAATGAAGCTTTCTAATTATTCACTCTTTCTGACTGTAATAGTTATAAGAAATTCTGAATTCTCTTTTTAGGATCAACTGAGTAGCGTTCAGCAGCTGACTCGCCAACTGCACGTGGTGAGTAAAACCTGAACAGTGAATTAGGAATTTATTTCTTTGCCTAATAGACCCTCAAAGTACAAAACCAAAGCAAAAAGGCCTTCACACATACCTGGGGCCCCTGAAATTTGCAGACTTCAGTGGTAAGCTAACACTCAGAGTTACAGTATGTGGCTAGTGTACTTCACAAAGGAAACATTTCTTTCAATTATGCTCTCTTGCATATGCTGTGTCTGGCACATTTTTATCCATTCCTGTGTTGGTACTGCTGTCTTCAGTGTCTTTGTCACCTTTATGCCCATTTTGCTGAGCTCTGATAACCTTCCAGTGCTTTATCCACATCCTTACACTGTGAGACTTCTCAGTTATTAAGCTTTGGACTAGGCCTTCCAAAATTGACAAGCATTTTTAATAGAATCTCTTAATAGTTTAGTTTTTTTGTTGAAAAATTGACGTGAAAGAAGGGGTGAGGTTTTTGATTCCTGTATGATTTTTTTGAGTGTTTGTTTTGAATACTGACAGTGCAAAAAGACTCCTAACCTACTCTAACAGTCTCATCTTGTTTTTATCACTGAAATCTTTTTTCCTCACATCAGAGAAAAGAGTTAAGACAATATTTAAGATAAAGATAATCCATTTGTTTGCATTATCCAAAAAACATTTGGCACCATCTGCTACCAAAGGCATAAAGATGTCATGGAATAAAGCATGAAGCCCTTTTTTTGAGCTAACAAAGTGAAAAATAGGAAGTCGGGAGACATGTTAATTAGTGACATTTTTTATTGTGGTAAAACAGCTGTGTTTCCTAGATGTGCTCAGGTTGGAATTGTTCAGCATATTTATTCATGCTCTGGCAATGAGATTCAGTATTGAGGCAAGAGTGTTCACTGTTGATGTTAAAAAACTTAGGGTAGTCAAAACTGAAGTAAACTGCAGAAATTTGCAGAAAGATCTCATTGATTATCTGAGTTCATTTCATCTGATATTTTGTTGTTATTAATGAAACCAAAATAATAGATCTGGGCAAGATGGGGTTTTTACTTTGAGTACTCTGTAATGGTCTCAAATTGTTAGCACTCAGAATAGATATTTTAGATGTAGGAAGTGCCTGAAAACAATTCTTAGCAACAGTCAAAAAAGCAAGAAGAACATTAGCAATGAATAGGAGAGAGGGGAGGAAAGGAGAATATTGTGCATTTTGAGTGCTGCCTGCCACTGTGGCCATGGTTACTGTCTCAGTGTAAGGCACGTGAAAATGTGTAACATTTGCAGTACTACAGTGAACATACCACAAATCTCTCTTTATTTCACAGACCAATCAGCAGTTCCTGAAAACTGTGACAGAACAAGATGTGGAACTGCAGCAGCTACGAAAACAACTGAGGTATAAAGCAGGCAGATTCAAAAAATAATGAACATCTTCTCTGTGGTTTTTCCTAACCTGCTGCTGTGTCGTGGGCCTTGTTTGTACTGCAAGCTAATTTCATCCTCACAGTTAAAATGGTTTCAGTAGCTGTTTCTGAAGTTTGCTAGACATCATTAGTGTTATATATGGTAACATATGTCCAGTTAGTGTTGTTTGGTTGTTGTTGGCTTTTCCCTAAAATAGTCAACATTTGACCTCTGATTTAAAAGAAAAGAAATTGTCTGCATCACATCACAATTGATTCTGAATATAGGCTTTCATTAGAATACAGTTTGCTCAAAATTTGAGCCAGTTACATGCTTGCTCATTACAGTTCTGAAATTTGAATGTTCAAACAAGCTTCCAAGTTTAAATTTTTTTAATAAAACTTGCTTTCACTTCTTATCAATAAAGAGCTCTAAACCATAGGTTCTGTGGAAGTTAAAGGAAGTTAAAGAATTACATTCCTGAAGTATATCAAAGGAAAGGAGAAACAATATCTGTGACAAAATTTCATAATGATTTCTGTTTACAATTCAAGTCTATTCAATGCCAGTTTACTGTGTCTCTTTTCTCTTTTAACCGGTGATGGTTGATGTCAAATTAAAATTTTATTTCACTCAACAGTGGATTTATGAACTGAGAGTAAAATAAGCAATTCAGTCATTATCCATCTCTAGTTACAGACACTGATACATGCTCACCTTCCACTCAGATCAGCCTAAAGTCCCTGCACCCCTAAAAACAGTTTTTTACTTCCAAAGTTAATAGCAGCAGCTCTGTCTGGCCCTAGAAAGTGCTGCAGTGTTTCTCCAAGAAGTCTGGAATATTTTCACCAGTTGCTTCTATAACATCAAGCTGTAGTTTGTATGGATTATATAGCATATGGTGCAGACAATTCTAATCCTTTGGGATGTTCTCCATAGTTTTACATGATTTATGGGAATAGAGTACTAAGTCAGGAATGCAAAAGTAGATTTAAAAAAACCAACTCGCGTGTTAGAGAATTGAGGTTTAAATTAGCTTTGTATGACCTGGATAAAACACACAAATTAAGAAACTTGGCATAGCTAGGGCATGGATCTGCATTTCAGAATCTTAAAGCTCTTACTCAGAGATAACTTGCCAAAATTAGGTCAAAGATATAGTGTACAATAAAGAATAAAAGCTGTATCTTTAGAATCAATTTGTTGCCTGTAAAATGCAGACCTCTGAATTTGATCAGAATCTGAACCTGGTTGTTAAAATGCATTGTTAATACTTAAGGTGCTCTGATTTTTATGACCATTTTTCTTCTTTTTCCCTTCTTGTGCTGCCTTTTGAGTTTTTATTTTATTTTACAGCATTTCTAAAATATTTTGCAGGAGGAAATTTAATGTCCTCCTGAATTTCCAGTACTTTTTGTAGGAGAAAGATTCAATGTTTCAGATGGACTAAGGTCAAAGTTTTGGGCCCACACTGAAGACCATGTGTTTGGGAATAATGTTTTTATTGTAGTTGTTGCATCTTAAAGAAATTGTAACCAAATTAACTTTTCCAATTAACTGGGCTGAAATGAAGTATTTGCTGTAAAATTGCTTGGATTGTATATTTTTCTTAAGATTTTCATGTAGACACAGTATGCTTGACTTTTATGCCCTTAATTCAAAATCAGCATTTCTAGTGAAATGTTTGGTTGCAGATGATTGTTAGAAGTATGAAATATTTTCCAGCTTCTTTCATGCCCACTGGTTCTGCAGTTTGCATGAGCTAATCTAATAGATGTTTGCTCACTTTTACCTTTGTGATAGAGTCAGTCATTGGTTTTTAAATTTAGCCTAATATGCAGCCTGAATAATTGGGTTACACCCCAGGTGAAGGCTCTGTGTCTTTCTGTTCCCAAGTCACAGGAGTGGCAGGGTTGCTTTTTTCAACAGATTTTCTACTGAGGATGAAGAGCCACTAGTCATTAACATGATTCACTAATTATTCCTGGGGATTTTTCCCCTCTTCTCCTTCAGATTACAAAGCACATCAGCTGAATTCTTCCAAAGTGTATAATGATTGTTTTAATTCCTGGTCCTGTTTCTTTAAAAAGTAAAATCTCATTCTGCAAAAGACTTCTCTATTAGATATCTGTGACTAGTTATACCTAAGTTATTGAATCCCTTGAAGTTTTTGATTTCCTAGTCCTTCTTTAATCAATGCATACACCTTCCTTATAATCTGTGTGGTAATTTCCATAGAACTTTTGGAATTTGGTATTTCTCTCTCTCTGTGCCACATAGGGAGAAGGAGGAAAACCTCTTCTTCCCTGTGAGAACAGTATTGTGGAATTTTTCTGCTCTTCACAGCTATTGTGACAAAGTTGTAATTGAGCCATTTTTTCCCCCTCTATTATAAATGTTGTTTTTTTTTATATACAGGCAAGCCAAAATAGATGGGCAGGCAGCAAATGCTAAGCTTGAAGAAATGGTGGCATTGAAAGAGAAGCTTCAGAGCCAATTGGAGAGAAAGGTATTCTAAGAAAGGAATAATTTCTCATTTCTGTTGCAACTGAGTGGGCAGTCATTTTCTGAATGCTGATGTTAAATGAACTGCAAGTTGTTATCTAGCTTGTTTTATGTGACTATATCTTTATTTTGTTCAGCTCAGCTCAGGTCTGGATAACACTTTCATTCTTTCCAGGAAGAAGACAGGATGTCTGCCCAGGAGAGAGAAACAGCATCTGACAAACGCCTGCAGCAAATGCAGTCTAACATAAAACAGTTGGAAATAAGGTAAAGAGAGCTCCCTGGGTGCTACTAACAGGACACATGCAAATCTTTATACCCTACAAAAATAGAGGGCTTGTCTGTCCTTGCATGGTTTGTGGCAAACATGTTAGGAAGTAACAAAGATGTGTCTGATGATCCCTCTGAGGCTCTGGTGTCCTTTCTCATGCCTGCCAATACTGACAATCATAATTAAACAAGGAGAATTCCTGAGCTGTTGTGAAATTACCAGTGGCTTTCTTTCTCTAAAACTGTAGCTGCAACTTCATAGCCCACATCCAATTATTCAGTTTCCTCCACAGAGGAAAACTTTATTTCTTCTGGGGCTGCTCTGTTCTGGTTTAATATAGAACTTTTTCAGTGATGTATCCCAGGATATCGCTGGGATTCTTCAAAGGATTTTCTGAGATTAGATATCTGAGTTAACTCCTGTAATCCTGTTTCTTTCTAGGACTTGATTGATCATCAAACTCAAAACACTCTGTCCAAAACCAAGCAGAAAACAATGCAATTTGGGCAATTTATGAATAGATGCTTACTAATAGCTCAGTTTGAATGGATCAGTGTCCTGATTGACCATCACATTGTTACATTTCTGCTGTCTTGTAGATTGTGTGTGGCTGTCCAAGAAGCTGAACAGCTGAGAACAGAAAAAGTAGCCCTGGAGGAGCAGATCAGAGAGCTTCAGGCCAAGTCTGCCAATCTAGAAAGTGAGACATATGATGCTGTTGCCAAAGTCCAAGATTGCATACAGCTCTTGGAAGAAGCTAACCTGCAAAAAAGTCAGGTAAGTCAGGTGTTTCCTAGAAATTAGGATATTTAGGATACACAAGCTAGCTTCTTTTGTGTCTGTTGTGCTAAAATTAGTCATGCACAGAGAGCAAACTGGGATGTGACCACTCATCATTCAGATTTATGTATAAATATATATAAATATATTCTATTTATATATAAAATATATTCTATTTATATAATATTTATGTATAAATATATATTTATGTAATATAAATATATATTTATATTTTATATGAATAGGAACTTCAAAGCACATGTTGAGGGCCTGGATCACTGTATCTAAACATGAATCTCCCAAAGTTTTTGACAAGAGTTCAGAGTTTCTTACCTAGTACTGGTGTCAGGAAAAAAAAAGTAAAGTTCTGTTACAAATTTATAACTGTTAAAGACAAGACACAGGAAACAAGGAAAGTACAGAGTCATCAACAGACAAACCTGTGGAGGGCCCTAAAGGAAACTGTTGTATACAATATAATGGAAAAACACTTGTTTTCATATCAATATCTTTGGCATAAGGCTCAAGGAGCCAAAACAAAGCAGACAATTCTTAGTTTACTCCTCTGGCTTAAAACATCCTGACTTTTTCAAATTGGGAAGAAAATTCAATGAACATAAGACAAAAAGATAATGTTCAGTTAATGAACAGAATAAAAAACATGCACATTAATATACATATCTGTTAACACTTTGTGGTTTCAAATTGTTTTCTCCTTGCTCTGCAGGAGACTGAGGTGGAAATTTTGCTTTCTTCTGTATAATTCCATGCTCAGCCAAAATCTCCAAGTCCAATAGAAAAAGGCCTCTACTGACACTAACTCTTTGTGTAGTTCTGATTTCCAAGAATGTGCATTTAGTGCCACATGTTTTCAGTGTCAGTGTTACTGAGTCTCAGTGTAAAAAGTAAAAGGGAAAAGAAGGTGTTTTTTGAGCACTGTGTGTTTTTCTCTTGGTGCTCTTAGTATCACACTGAAAATATCAGTGATATTTCATTTTGTTATTTTTCTTCTAGGCACTCTTTGGGGAGAAACAGAAGGAAGAAGAGATCAAAAAACTGCAGGATGAAATGTCTCAACTTGCAGAAAATACTGCTGCAAGAATTAGGAAGGAAGTAAGTTATGATGTTCAGAAAGATGGGAAGATTTTTTGGTTTTCCTCTGGTGCGTGTTCATCACAAGCAGTTTTCTCACAAGAGTTTGGATAATAGAAGTTATTCTATTGGTGCTGATGCTGATAGCACCATCCTCCAAACAAGAAGCAAAACTGTTGGTGTCTCTGCAGACACTGGCATGGAGAAGGCTGCACTGTGAAGATGTGAATGGCACTTGTGGTGTCTTCATTTGTGCTTTTTTTCTCCTCAAGACCCTCAATTAAAGTAGTATGGATTGATAATAATCATTCTTCTAACATTTATGTCATAAGAGCTGTCAGTTATTGCAGTCCCAGCTATTTCCATGCTTTAGATACATGCACCACCTATATCCCACATATATATGTCAAAAAGCAAGATGGAAAAGAAGTGAGTGGGACTAATTTTGGAGTTTTGTTTTGCTCACAGGTAGACACTGCAAAGAAGCAATGTAACGTGCAGGTTTCTCGGCTGACAGAAGAAGTTTCAGCTCTTCAGATGGTATGGAGTTGAGGGATAAAAATATTTTCAGTAGCAAAACATTCTAAGACTTTAACTAAGACTTTTGCTGATCAAATACTTCCACTAGAATTTACTATTTCAGGTCAATCAATGTGTGATTAATGAGTAATTGTGTAGGACAGTCCTCTATTGCTGTACAGCACATTGCATCCTGCATGTCTCCAGAGATGAGTTCTCAGGAATTTTGACAGTGAGATCTGTGCTCTAGAAAATATTTCCCATGTGATGGCACTTCTGTTTCTTTCAGAGACACTAAACTCAGCTTCCATGATTATCTGTACTTGTGTGTGTACAAAGGAAAGCTGATATGAAAGCTGAGAAAGTATCCTAAGGGAAAGTCTGTGGATCACAGACATCCTATTTCTGAATGAACCAGGAACTTGTAATAAATAATGCAGGTGCCCAAAATAATTCAGTGTTTATGCACCTATTTCTGCATTAAATTTATTTTTAAAAGGTTTCATTTGATGTGCCTTGATCTGTATATTGAGTGATCCTATAGAGAAAATAATGAGCAGGTCAAATCACATGCATCCGTGGCAGCAATAAGAACTGCATTTACACTGGGTGATGTTTGGCTTCAGCACTCCTTGAGCACTTTTTATTTTGATTTATTAAATCTTATTTAAAAATTGCTTTTATGGAAAGGAATGTGCAGAAAAGCAAAGTCAAATTGAACGAGCCATTAGAGAAAAGAGAGCAGTGGAAGAAGAACTTGAAAAGGTAAGGCAATTGTATGTAGTTTTACATCACATTGAAGATCTCTTTACAGAAGGAAAAATACAGAGATTTTTTAATCCATTTTTCATGTATTTCTCCCTTAATTTCTTATTTTATTTTTGAGTAGATTTTCTTATAAATTTTCATGTATTTACTTTAAGGTTGTTTGCATTCTTTGTTTAAAATTCAGAAGGTTTTTTAAAGAAAGTTCTTTGAAAAGTGTAAAAGTAAAAGAGATGTTTAGCACAACCAATAGAATGATGGTACATATTCCAGTTAATAGACAGAATACAAAACAAATGTCTGATCATTGGAAACTTTCCTCTTTTTCAAGTGGCAGCAACAGTGTTAGAAATACAGTTCAGTTTTAAACCATGGGAAAAGAGGATGCAATGAGGAGTAGACTGACATGTAAGTTGACTCTTCAGATTTACAGGGAGCACAGAGAGCATGAATCTGACAGCAGGAAGCTGGAGCAGCTGCATCAGAAGTATTTACTCGCAGAAGGTGCCAAGGATGACCTGCAGCGGAGTCTGCAGGTGACACAAAACAAACTGAAACAGCTGGAAATGAAGTAAGTGATGTTACAGATGTTTACAGAAGTGGGAAGAGAAGGCAGTGGAAATTACTTGGACTATTTAAAGTTTTCAATGTGTGTTGTTAGGGCTTTGTCAAATCCTTTCATTCAGTAGCAGACATAGTATTAAGACACCATAATTGTGAAACTAAGATTGGTTTTATAATTTCATCATCATGATAATGTTCTTTGCTGATTTATGGATGGCTCCCAGTCTATTTCTTTCATTCTCTGGTTCAGGAGTTGTTCAGTTCTTCAGTTGCAGCCAGACCTTCCTTCTCTTTTAGCTCTGAGGAAGAGAAATCCCGTTGCCAGGAAGTTATCTGTAAATTGCAAAGCACTCTGGATTCAGAAAGAGAAAAGAGTTCCTTTGTCAGTGAACAAAGACTAAAACTTCAACAGGAGAATGAACAATTGCAAAATGAAATGGAGGGTTTGAGAAAACTGGCAGTGGAGGCTCAAAAAAAAGCTAAAATAAAGGTATGGTTTTTTGTAATGGAAGGCTGATATTTGCTTAGTAAGGCAGCAGTTCTAAGAAAAAAAACATAAAATGTTTAAACGAAGATCGAGAGTTTCAGTGATGATTCCTGGTTGCTGCTTAAAAGTATTTTATTGTTGCATTGTGTGTCCTCAGAATCCATGGGGGAACCCAATCTCTGCTAATTAAATTGTATTTTAATGTGTATTAAATTCCCCTTGATCAGAAGACCCCAAATGTTCTTTGCTTTAAATAGAATGAATAGATTAAATAATGCAATCCCCAATCTTTGTTTATTTATTGTCTCTAATGTGTCAGAAATCTTTGTCTGTCTGACTTTCTGCCCCTCTACTTGTGTGTCCACCATGTTGACAGGGCAGTGTGTAACTAATAAATAATTTAACACTGTGGCTGTCAAGCATTGGCTCTTATTTACTGGGCAGAGGAAATTGCTCTCTTTGCTTAGCTGCAAAAAAAAAGAAGAGTGTTAACTGCAAGCTGCTTTGTTCTTTTTGAATATTTTCCATTCAATGCTGAGCAGGCTGCAGGTGGGATAAGGAATCAGTAGTACCTCAACAGATTCAGGGTGCCTGTGGCTCCTGGAGGGAGGAACAGCTTTCATCCTTGATGTGCTTTCTGAAAGCTGGCCCTCTCCCCTGTGCAGTGTAAAGATACCAAGGAAAGGGGTCTGAGGATCTGGAGCAATGAGGACAACCCTCAGTAAGCAGTTTTGCAAGGTGTGAGTGGGGACCAGCTCAAATCTGGCTTCCACCTTGCACTACAAGATAAAGCAAGCTGTGAAATTGAACTGGGACTCTTGTACGAGTCCAGAACCTTTTGCTTAAGCAAAGGATGAGAATGTTGCAACAGAGAGGTGGTGGATATGAAGCACAGAAAGCATCTACTAAATCTTTGTCTGTCTCATTTTTAATCAGGCAGGCTTCCATTACAGTCACAGATAAGATTCACTGCTTGACTTCATTTCCCTCTGATGTACAAAGGGTTGCAGATGCAGTTATGAAACTCCTAACACATTCAGCTAGATGAAAAAGAACCAACTTGTTTCTGTGGAGGAAACACAAGGGAGAAGAATAAAGATTACTTACAAAAATAAGCATACACAGCTCATTATCCTTTATTGTCAGTTGTCCTATTTGCTTAAATTGGCTTTGGGAACACGCAGCTCTGAGTATATAATTAGAAGTTTAATTATTGTATCTTACACACTTTCAACCAATGTTTATAAATTTAACTCAGGCGTTGTAAAACAAATACATTAAAAAAAAAAGGTGAAGAGTGAAAGATTTGATTGTGCTGGATTTGTGGGGCTTTTTTAGATAAGCACAATGGAGCACGAGCATGCAGTGAAAGAACACGGGTATGAAGCTCGACTCAGGGAGATGGAGGACACCAGCCACAAGTCCACCACTGAGCTCAGACGTCTCTTGGTGGCTCAGCAGAAAGCAACAAACAGGTGGAAAGAAGAAACAAAAAACCTCACTGAAACTGCAGAAGCCAGGATCAGTAAGCTGAAGTAAGTGCAGTTTTGTTCTCCTTCTGCAAAGGGTGGTTCAGATACTGTTTGGGGGATGGCAGTAGGTGAAAAACCATAAAGAGCAAACAATCCAGACTCAAAGATGTGCTTGCAGCAAAAGAAAGTGATCTAAACAGAACCTGTGATGTTCTCTGAAGTCAGCACTGAAGGAAAACTTCCACTGTTTCATTATCTTGTAGATAATGTGTGAGATTTTGTAATGACAAAAAGCAAATGGAATATATTACTTTTGATTTTTCTCTTTCAAGATACAGCACTCTCGATTTAGACAATTTTAACTTTAGATTATGAGAACTTCTGTACCTCTTCAGAAAAGCCATAACATCAGTTGTGGAGTGAATCTCCAAACTTCTAAAATAAACTGGACAAAAACCTCTTGGAATGTACATCTAATGTGCTCTTCTGAGCAGTTGCTGTTATAAATGAAGATAAAAATGGGTTGTGTGAGTCTCCTCAGAAAAAAATACAGTATAAACTTTGTGCATTTGTATAACTTATACCTAATATAATTTGCATAACTTTTCTCTTAATTCATCCATATTTCTAAGCTGATGCTTTTATTTTGCAGTGTAGAATACAAGAATATTTTCAGTTTTGCAAGTGTCCCCTATGCTTCATTTCTAGGCTCAGGAAATGCTATCAGTTAGCTCAAGCAGGCTATTAATTAGAGATTAAATTAGCTTGGTATTTTTGTAGAACTGCAGAGAAGTTTATGATGTCCTCAAGATCTCCTCTTCTTCAAAACTGGTTAAAAATTGGAGGAGGTTGACACACTGGTCCACAATAACTGCTAAAATAGGAAGCCTTATTTCCTAAGTCTAATTTCTTTAAAATTAAAGTAGTTAGAAAGGAATATAACATTGCATTACCTTTCAGTAGGTTTGAGAACAAAAATTCAGGTTATGTAGCTCTGTTAACTTGATAAATTTGAAGCAGCCCTTTAATCACTTAAAGTGATTCACTCATGTGGTTCTGTGCTCAGAGTGATTTTAGCCGTTGCTTTGCTATCATGTTAACATGGAAGCAAAGCTTTTCCCTATTAAAATTGGGAACCTGTGAATTCTACCTTTCCTTTCCTTTGGGGTAGTCTTGGGGTTTTTTCATGTTTTATTATTAATGTAATGCTTTGCATATTCTCAGTATATTTCCAGTATGCCATGCAATTTCTGTAGTTACAGTTTCTGAAGCATAGCCTGGCTGTCAGAATTCCAGTGGTGTGAGTGGAATTAGAACCCAGCTCTAAACACAAGCCAGGAAAATCTACTTTGTTAACCTGCATATCCATCTTTGCAGTGAAATACCTGCTCATCTTTTCCTTCCCTAAGCAAACAGTTACAGGGGGCTTTTTACCTCATCTGTTCAGGTACAGGCTGGCTTTATTTTCCCCTAAAACATCCTGCATTTTGCAAAGGTTGTTATTAAACAGTTCTTCAGGAAAGGGAAAAGCCTCTTTCAGAAGACAAGAGCATTGAGCCTGTTTGTGAGACACTGGGAGCTGATTCACTGACAGTTTTAGTGGTCTAGCTTCACTGTATGTAATTAGCTGGCTCTTACTGATACTTTTTTAGCTTCTTTTTTAAATGCAGTAACTGGAGAAGAAAATTTTGCAATCTTTCATGCTAAGGTAAATTTCAGCTCTTGAACTTGTAGTTTATTTTCTGTGAATCAAAATACAAAACTTCACAGCTGAGCATCTAGGTTCATCACTATATCCTGGATGTGGTTCAGCAAGTTCCACTTAAAAGGAGAAAATTGCAGACGTCCAAAATAATTAAAGTTATCTGTGATTTAACTGTTTTCCCTCTAAAACCTTTACTGTGCAGTGTTAAAATGTTGTTACAGCAGACCAAAAGATTTAGACCTTATTTATCTGCAGCAAACTGCTGACATAGAAAATACAAGGAAGTCTGCTTTGTGAGCCTGGATGAAAAGTGGGTAATAAATCTTGAAAATGTCCCTATTTGTGTGACTTCAGTAGGTATTTTGGTGCAAGTCTAAAAGCTAAGTCAGTTACTTTATGATATGGTTTTGTGTGTTATGCCTTTTCATACTGGGGAAGCTAGAAATAGAAGGCTTTATCAGGCATTTGCTCTACCTGGCAAGGAAGCTGGCAACAGAAACAGGAAGGTTGTCATTTATACTGACACCAGGAATGTGGTGTTGAAGCTGTGCACTGATGCTCTGGTATCATGGTGACAAGTAGTCTAACTGAAACTTATCAGTATTACCTGGAAATTTTAAAGCCAGCTTGTTTTTTCATCTTAAATGCATTGCCAGACACTCAGCAATGCAGTTGGTATGAAAATCAGCTCCAGAATTTACACTGTAGTAGTTATTCAGCACAAAAGTCCTTGCTTATACTATAAATGTGTAATTATCATCTTTCTTTTCATCTATCACAATAACATTTTGACTGCAGGTACAGAACAGCAAGTAGCTTCTTACTGTGTTGGGAGCTAAAATCAAGTTGCTGATTATTTAAAAAGCAGAATAATTTTGCAGCAAATGCATTTATCAGGGAAATTTCATTAAGAACACAAAATAAGACTGATACTGGTAATGGATTAATTAATCTGTTGTTAATTAAATGCTGTGTTTGAAAGGTCTCTTGAGGCTAATGCAGGAAATATTCTCACCAAGCCTCCTGGTGGGGTCCAAGGGAACAGAGGATCCATGTAAATACGTGAGCAAATGCAGAGGATGTGTTGGTGACGTGTGGCAGAATTCCATTTTTTAACAAAAATACAATTTTTAACAAGAATCATTACTCTTGCAGCATGCTAATGTGTTTTATAGCTGAGTGGTTTTTTAGGAAGTTATAAACTTCCTAAGCAAGTCCTATCCACGTGTGTGGGGGAAGCATTTTGGATTGCATTGCAGCAGGAGGCTGCTGTTAGTGCAGCTCCCATAAACACTGACTCAGTGTCCCATTTGTTAGTGTAGGTGTTTCCCATTCCTTTGCCTGAAAGTCAGGCTGGTTTTCCAGTCCTGCCCTCATTGCTTTCATTTCCCATGTGAAGGTGTCTGAAGCATTTTGGCTTCTTTATTAAACTGACCAGCAGCAGCTGCTAACTTTGCCACATTCTCTGCTGCTCATTTGTCATGTTCTAAGGCTGCAGGATTTGCATGGTGAGGTGTAATCCATATGCACAAAGGAAGCATTAAATAGTTTTAAATAATTCCAAGGAATGAAGCAGCACCAGTGAATGTTAAGGGGTTTTTAATCTGAATAAAAATTAAGAAGTAAAAGTAAATTTTGCAAACTGTAATGGTAGAGCATATAATGTAAAAAAACCTAAGAATCTGGTAGATCAGTGAAAAAACTGTAGATAGAAGTGTTGATAAGTAAATTGATACTTCCAAGCTTCACTGAAAATTATTCTGTGCTTTTCTGGACCTTTGGGTCTCATTCAAGTTAAACATGTAACTGGTGCTGATAAAACTGAACTTGGAATTCAGATCCAGGGCTGAAACTGGAGGCAGTGCACTGAATCCTTGTAGACTAAATTACATCTGCATTTTCTTCATACAAATGTATTACAGTCTTCATTTATAAGAAAAGCTTTCTTCCCTCTGAGCATCTTAACATGCTGCATGCATCTTAAGGAGAATTTATGGGTAACAAACCTCATCTTCACATAAAGTGAGTGATCACTGTAAAAAGTTATAAAAAAAAAGGTCATCTTTCATATTCTTTATAGGGGTTTAATTGGAAAACAGAAGTATAGAAACTTTATAAAGCTGTCAAACTTCTTTCATAACACAAAAAGAGCTTTTAAGTATTGGTAAATAATTTAAGTATTTTATGTTAATCAGATGAACTGATTCTTTTCCCCACTCCTGTATATGTGGAATTTTATCCAAGTAATCTAAATAACCAACCCAGTGTTGAAAAAGCCATTTTGATCTGCAGTGTCACTTCTCCACAAATGGGTGTTGAATTTGATAACAACAGGGTGCAGCTTTCCAATTGTAAAGCTTTAGGCTCTCAGTTTGAATGTCCCAAAAATTTAAGGTGATCTGCCTTTGACAGCCATGGTAAAAAACTCAATGCCAAGTGCTTTTTACTTTTCTTGTCTCCATTTGAAAGAATTTACTTTTGAAAGAAGGAAAGCACAGACAAGTTTTTAAAGGCTCTTGCAATCACTGAAGCACTATAATCCAGAAGAATGGTTCCTTTGGCCACATCTGGCCACATCTGGATGAGACTGCTCTTGTTACTTTACAGCATCCCTATAAAGCTCTGCAGCTCTTCAGACTTCAGCTGAGAAGAAAAAAATGACAGTGCACAGGAAGTGGAATCAGCAATACCAAAGGGACGTTTAGGAAATTTGTAAATTGGAAGGAAATAAACTTCAGGAACAGCAGAACAGAGGGGAGAGTGGGAAGGGTTGAAAGAGACAGTTCTGACAGCAGAATTCAGGCAAAACCAGGGTAATTCAGTCTGTCAGCATCTGCTCAAATAAAATGAAGTGACAGACTAGGCAAGTTTTAAAAATAAGGGCAGATGATTGATTTGTTCTGTAAAGCCCACCTTTGCAGGTCTGTAGATAAATGCACAAATACAAAAGATGGTTAATCATATCTGCCATCTCATTTTTTGCAGTATCAGTAGTTTTTGCAGTTTTTTATGTCCTTACCCTGAGAATGAAAAGCTGGGGTAAATAGAGAATTTTGCAGGTAAGCAGATAAACCCTTGCCAGACTCTGCACCAGTGGCCAACACCAAGAGCTTATTTTTGTTGCACATGATTCTGGTTGGAGTAGCAATAAGATTCACATGAATAAACGAAGTTTTCTATTGAATCCAATGAGTGAATCATCCCAGAATGCCCTTCAAGTGGACTGGATCTGGACAGGGAGCAAGGTCAATCCCCTAACTTGCAAACCTGACAGGGAACTGACAGTTCTCTCAACTTTGCCATGGATATTGCTTTGGCCTGTCAGACATATGGATGATTGCTCAGTTTAACTTGAATAGGGGTAGAAATAGGTGTACACAGGTCTGTGCATGAAACAATTTATAAACCCTGGCTTAAACTATAAAGGGGGGTAGGTTTGCTTCCATGAGACATTGCATTTGAGGAGCTTTAAAAGCTGAACTCTAATTAGAGAAGTAATAAAATGCAGTAACAATATACAATGTGAACAAACAAATTAATAATCCTATTCATCTGCCATTATTGTGTAGTAGCAAGATATAACTTTTGGGGGGGAATAAAAAACACTTGTAGCATCAATTTATTTGAGTAACAATACAGAATGGTTAAATTTCCTTAATAGGCACTTGCATTCTAATTGTCAGTAGTTAACAAAAGGGAATCCTTGCTATATTGTTTTTATATTTAAAGACTTTGCTTAGCTTAAGCCATCTGACTGCAGCTATTTTGGGTGTCTTTGTTCCAGTTTTTGCCTCTGACACATTTCTTTGTCATAGTTGGAGTCCCTGACTCATCAGTAGGCATGTGTGGGGTTTGGAGTTCTCTGTTTTTATCTTTTCTGTGATTGAAAATAGCCTGCCTCTGAGGAATGACCTTTTTTTGGTGGCAATATATGAAGTGTTGGCCATGAATGCTTTCTCCTGAGTACATGGAGTGAATTGCATGGCATCTTGAGATGAGGAAGTTGCCTCTTTTTCTGAAACATTATTCTTGGCTGCACTTGTGCAATGTTTGGCAGCCATAGCTGCTTATTTTAAGATGTTCATTAAAGAAAAAAAAACATTACCAGGATGAGAGACAGCTGCAGGTACTGGCAGTATACAAAATTCATAATTACTAAGAGTAACTGAAGCATATTATAGTATAATTCAACCAAAGAAACAGCTGGCACATGCTATATTTGTCATGAGAGCTTTGCAGAAAGCACTTGCTGCAGCTGGTGGATTTATCACCCGTCTGCTGAAACGCTGGAAGCTCACCTTTTGTTTCCTACTCACTTAGCAAAGACAATGTGCAGTGGGGGCTGCTGTAATTACCCAGCAGTTGGGGTTATTGCTCTGCTCTAATACTGAGGTCCCAAAAGTTGTGTTTGGGGGAGGGCTAACACTCAGAGTGAATCAACTGTCTAGCTCAATAGCCATCACATTTCCTGATGCTTACAAGGTTAAACTGTTTCCTTTTAAATATGTGTTCAGTGTGATCTCATTATAAAAATAATTTCTTGATCACAGCTGTGTATGAGCCTGTAAAACTCTGTTTATGGTTTGTGCTGCTAAGCATGCTAATTCCACACCTCAGCACAAGCACAGGAGACAGGCTCATTCAGTAACTCACTATTTTTAGGGCATCTAAAAATTGGGCTCCTATATTGAAAATGCCTCATTTGATGCTTGGTACTAATTACAGAGGACAAATTACAAAAATAGTGTTACATACTAACATACTGCCTTGATCCTGCAATCTTAATTCTTACTTTTATATCAAGTGTTCACGTGTGATAACAGGTATGACCTATATATGTGGTTGTAACTGGTTAACAGCCTTGAAATATCTGACCTGATGTTACACATGCATTGCAGCCTTGTATTTCAAGTGCCATGTATCAGTTTTCAAACTTTTACAAAGTACTAAGTTTAAAAGTCTATAAAAGCAAATCATTGTTGAGAACCAAGTGTCATCATTAAAATAGCAGACTTTAACCTCAGGTTAAAGTATCTGCTGCCTTACCTCCATTCCCTCCAAAAGAATAAAGGCTTTAGCTTCCCATGCAGTTCCAGCAACAGGTAGAGCATTGAAGGTGAGGTGGTAGAGAGTGGTCAGATGGTAGAACAGCTCACTTAGGTTTGCATCTTTCCCTGGCCAAAATTACTGGAGTTGTCTTTAGTCATCCTTCCTCTTGTGCTGATAGAAGGCAATAACTGTTTCCTTTAGGCACTAGCTCAGAGATTGTCTGTCCTAACCCAGATGTTTTTTGTCTTCAATACTGTGTAAATTGAAGATCACTAAAATTCATTCAGTATAAAAAGACTGCTTTGAAGTAGGTGGTATTTTCCTTTTCCTCACAAAGTGTCACATTGTTGTCTGTCTCACAAGTATGGAATGATTTATTTTTAGGTACTTCAAAGCACCTTTAAAAATGCCTACATTGAGGTCTGGTTATGGAACACTAATTAGGATGTTAATCTCAATATTGAATTTACTGTGCAAAATGCAGCTTATATTTGTTGCATACTAGATAGCATGCCTCCAAAATGAGACTCAATAAACAGGGAAAAAACCCTGTAAAATGTCAAGTGCTCTTGACAAAGTCTTGCTGATTCCAACAAATACATCTTGTTCCTCTGCCATTACACTTTTGAATGCACAGCATGAAGAAGTGCTGTGTGGTGCTTTTGAAATGGGTGGTTCCAGAGTAACCCTGCAATTAAAACCCACCATAAGGCTCCACAATTCAGGGAACTATCTATGAAATGACATTCCAATAACTGGAGCACTACTGTTTGCCAATCAGCATCTTTTCTTCTGATTCCCAGAAGTGAGCTGCGTCAACAAAAACTCCGGAGCCAGGAGCTCATTTCCCAGCTGGAAATAGCAAATGAGAAGGTAACTGAGGTAAGATAATGACTGATGTGACAGCTACTTTCAGTGTGCATACACTTAAGATCTTAGCAGAAACCTATTTAGGTGAGTTATGTTGATGGCTTAGAGAAAATTAAGGGTTTTTGACAGCGATAGTCAGGAACAGTTGAGAAGCCTCAATGTTTTCTTGCTGACTGACGTGTTCCAATGGCAGGAAGACAAATGAACTTTACTCTCACATTACAGAAGGGAAAGGGGAAATCATCTTTCTGTCTTTCTAAGTGACTAATCCAGCAATTCTGGACAAATTTCAGGAAATGTTTCTGAACTTGACTTCTGCCTGTGAATCCCAGGCACACTGGGATTATGGATAATGTGGCACATTCAGATACCAAGTTCTCTGTGTGTATGCAGAATTTACATTCTGTGTCCATACATGACTATAGCTAAAAGCATTATCCATTAAAGATGAAGGGCAGGGTTGTTTTGGAATGTGCATTGTTCAATAATTAATGGGCACTTTCGGAAAGGGCTTTCCTGTCAGCCTTATAAATCTGGGATGACATCCAGTTCTATCCAGGATAAGTCCTTCTGTCTTGTTTTTTTTTTTGTAGTGCTGTGTTATTTAGAGGACAAAAATGATATGAGAAGTGAGTAAAGGCTGTTTAAGAAAGGCTTTTTACAGACCCTTTGAAGGGAAGAAAGGAAATCTGTAGCAGGTTTATCATCCCATTTGTATTATCTACTGTATTCCTCTTTCTTCTGAGCTAAATAGCTAAAACATTTACTTTGTAAAGTTGCATGGATTAAATAGCCTGAATTAAAATGTTAGGCTTTATCTGTCTTGCTTCAAGGTGGTGAAATGAGTAAAAGTTCTCCTGCAGATTGATTGTTTGGAAAAGTCAGATGATGTCACATTAGAGCTGGAAATTCTCTATAATGCGTCAGCAGTTTGTCCTCAGGCTTTTCTTGTAAGGGGAAAACAGTTCCACTTCTGACATTGCTCTTGTGCTAAGCTTTTTTTTGCTACTTTATCCCCTGAATGAGTGGGTTCAGTGAAAAAGAACTTGGCACTGTGCTGAGAGATTGTTTCCACAGGATGAGGCGTTGATGATGGAGTATCGGGAATACATCGACAGGCTGCAGAGGCGGCTGAGCCAGGCAGAGCAGAGAGCAGCCACAGCATCCCAGCAGGTACCCAGCTCACAAAAAGCCTTATCCAAGCACATGGAATGTGCAAAAGTACTCACTGTGCATCATTCCTCAGGCAGAGGTGATCCCTGATGAGCATTATTACCAACGTGATTTTAACAAGTTTGGATTTTGGACATGTCACCTTCTGCCAGGATGTTTATTTGACCGCTTCGGTTTGTTTGTGGAATTTGATACGAATGAAACCTGCAAGGTTAAGAAAGTGCTAACTTGCCATGTACACCTTAATTTACACAAAGACAAAAAAAACCTTTAAATAGCTGTAGCTCCCGTTTGCTGGTCTGCTGCAGTGCACCCACTGCAGTTACCCTTGGCTGTGTGCAACAGCTGCAGCAGCTCCTGCAGTGGTAAAAATCGTGCAGAGTAGGAAATGCTTGTTTCTTTCCAGGCCATTGGAGAGGTAAAGGAGTGTATTCCTCTTGGTATTCAATTTTTCCATAGTGTTTCAGCTGTACAACTTGAAGCAAATCCCATGGGGGTTTATACACTGAGTTCATTTTTTTGCCAAGGAAGTTCATTACTCAAGTTGGCCTCCTATGAAGTAAAGATGGTCTTTCTGCCTCCTGCTTTTTTTTTACAGTGATTTAGGAAAACCATTTGCAAATTACAGCTTGTTAATGTGGGTGACCCCATGTGAGCTGCAGAGAGGAGAGATGTTTGGCTGACCTAAATTGCTCAGTTAGGACAAATGGCATTTTTTTCCCCCAACAGCAGTGAATAAATGGGCATAGCTGCCAAGCTGTCATAACATAAGCTGTGGTTCCTGGCTCTAAATGCTCTCTGTCATGACAAGGTCTATTCAGCAGCTAAAGATTTGCTCTGAAAGAGGAATTAATTTTTTTTAACCTCCTGTTTGTTATGTGGGTCTGTTTAGCTCTAATGCTTCTAAGATGCTGTCTTCCCATAAAACCCCAAACATCCTTATGTCACATTTCAAGAGGATAAACTCATGGCCTTGGTGCCCACAGAGGAGGAAGAGGTCTTGCTGTTGCTGGAAACACTGGTACTCAGCTGTTCCTCACCAGGCTTTCTCTGAAGGATCACAAAGAGATCTGCTGGTGTGCAGCCCAAATGCTGTTGCCAGAACTTCAGAACTGCCCTGCCCTTGTGGCAGAGCTTACTGCAGAGGCCTGGCTGCTCTCTGGTGACTTCAGAACTGCTGTGCCAAGCTTCTTCTTTCTCTCCACCCCAAAAAAACACATACTGGCACTGTCCCTGCTAAAGGTCTCCAGCAGTGCTGCACAAATGTCCCCTCTTCTGAATCTGGGTATTTACTCTCTCCTAGGCCCCAGAAGGCTGAATGTTCACCTCTGAATTCCATCACAGTAATGATTCTCTCTCTTCCTAACCTGGATTGTGTGTTTTCACTACATTATCCACCTTCACTGTAGAATTGTGTCAGATATAGACTAGAGCTGGACTAGCAGGGAGCCCAGAAATTACACTTGTATTGTGGTCAGTTCACTGACTGTAAATCTTAGCTTATTCTGAAGTCATAGTGAGTCAGTAAGAAACATAAAACATACAAGATAATGTTTGCACAAATTTAAAACACCTATCCTGTAGGTGTCTTTTAAAGTGCATTCCTGCTACCTATCATCTTGTATTCTCTGGGATCTGAAATAAGACAAAAGCAGGAGTCATCTATAGAGTACACTGTAAATTCTGCTGTTCATCCCAAATTCACACTGCCTGTGCTTGTTCCCCCTCCTTCATGACACAATCAGTATGGAAGTTCTACTGTTACTGTTACTTTGATCCTACAAAGAAGAATTATGAAGCTATCACCTGCTTGTGTTTCATTACAGCTCAGCCTGATAACTACACAGAATAAAAAAGCTGCTTCCCTGAAGGATCTGGAAACCATTTAAACACGGGTTTTTATCATTCCTTTATCAACTCCCATTCATGTTGGGAGTTAGGAGGGTGGCTGGAGAAACTTCATATTGGAGCACTACAGTCAAAAGCACCTCACAAGGCTTGTAAAACTTAAATTCTGGTAAGAAAAGGAGTGGATGAAGATCCTGTCTCTGTATGCACAATAAATACTGGAAGAAGTCTGCAAAATGTTGTCATTCAAGTCCTTTAATGTGGCAAATGAAAAAATCTGGCACAGTGCTGTGGCACACTGAGGGTTTTTTGGTCTAAAATGCAGTAGCTCCAACTGTGACGAGACTGTGTGCAGGGAGTACATAACCCTTCTGCTGAAATTCATCTTGGCTTTGCTCATGTGCAGTCAGTATCTTTTTAACTGTTCTGTATAGTGCAGGTAACTTGGGAACAATTTGAAGATCCTTTGTGAATTTGAATTAGACTCATTACAGCATGAGTGCCAGAGTTGCTCTTTTGTTGGTCAGTGTTTGAGCTCCATGATGCCTCAGTTGCCTTCCAGTGTAAAGAATTCAGTTTGGTTTGGTTTGATGGCCCTAAGGTGC
This sequence comes from Passerina amoena, assembly GCA_013401095.1. Taxonomy (NCBI): domain Eukaryota; kingdom Metazoa; phylum Chordata; class Aves; order Passeriformes; family Cardinalidae; genus Passerina; species Passerina amoena. The sequence continues at coordinate 1,247,237 of WBNP01000602.1, forward strand.
AGGTGATAATGAAAATGCTGCTGTGCCTACTCAGCTCATTCCTAAGCTCTGTCATCTTCCTGCAGTTGTGCTTTTTCTTCTTAATGTACTATTAATTTCATAATTATTTTACAATTTCTTGCCTTTCTGTTAGTCTGCTCCCTTGCTTTGGACCTATCTGGGAAATTCCATTCTCTGACTTCAATTTGCACCGAGGTGAAGTCACCCAGCCCTTGTGCCCTTTGAAACAGTGGGTTGCAGTTGCACAGATGCCAAGATGTGGGAATCCTCTTGTACATGGGGTTTTTTTGATAGTTGAGCCAGGTCATAGCTATCATTGTACAATTACAGCCAAAGTCCATTTTCTCTTTTAGCATATATTACAAGCATCTGATAGGTGTTGCACTGATTTTGAAGTGCTCACATCTTGGCCTTAACTGACAGAATTGCTTGTCCTTCCACTTAAATGTGAAGAGTGCAGTTCTGGTTTCTAACCTCTCATTCTGGGTAGTGCTTGATGGAAATGTCTCATTTGTGTCCACAGCAGTGGAGGACAGAGTTGAGCTGATCCCCCCCTGTGGAAACAATACTTTGTGCTGCCTCCTGAAATCTTGGCTGTTCAGGTAGAGCCTGCAAGATGGATCCACACCCTCAGAAACAATTCCTGCTTGCTGCAGGGAATGCCACTAGTTCCTAGAGTGGTTGCTTTTTCTTCTTGATAGATGCCTGTATCCACTGCAATCTCTAAATCTCAGTTTTGGTTAAAAGATGTGGAAGATTCTCCAAAACAACACGGATACATTTTTCAGAAGCTCCAAGTGTCTGTTTGGGTGAGGTTTTCATCACTCAGCAGAATAATGCAGAGGCAGGGAAGCACCAGGCACCTTGTTTCCATTTGCATAATGCACAGCTGAGATGATGACAGGCCACCTGGAAGATTTTGTGGGAGCCATTAATCCCCTTCACTCCTCAAAGGCAGGCTCTGGCTGTGAAGTGAAACCTGGCTGGAAGGGGCAGGCACTTCTCAGGATTTGGGTATTTGTTCCTGGAGGCACAGAAGGGCACCTGCAGGCTTCTCTGGTAATTATGGGAATATTCATTTCACCTTGGGGTGCAGCTCCTGCCTGGTGGCTGTTTGCCAGAAGAGGCACTGCAGGGATGACACAAAGCAAGGGGCAGCAGAGCAATTCCAGCAGATGACACAGGAAAGGAAAAGGTTTCTGTCCTGGTCACAAAGAGGAATGTGGTGACATGGAGCTCATCATAGACCCACCAACTCCTTTATTTCCCTGAGGTGGCTAGAAGAGGCTGCTCCCACGTTGCTACCAAACTGGGAGATCTGCTTTTTTCAAGATGGATTGCTCAGGGTGTCCTTTCACAGCCTTTTCTTGCTTGGCACCACATCCATTCCATATTTCTGCATCTGAAATTTAGAGGAATCCTCATCTCCTGGAAATCCTGCTGTACAATAAAATCTTCCCTCAGTAATGCATGATCCCAGCCAGTTCAGAGTGTGAATGAACTTTCAGCCTGATTATCCCAAAGATCCACAGGTTCAAAGCTCAGGTTCCTTTTCCAGTGGAACAAGTACAAGGATCATGGACTGTGCAAGGACATCCTCTGTCTACAACTGTACATGTTTTGAGGTAAGCAAAATCCCTGGGAGGATGCCAAGGGGAAAACCACTGTGTGCTGTTAATGGGCACAACTGTCAGTACCAAAAAAACCTTAAAAATTTACAAAATCTTGCAGCTGTAGTGTGCATGGTGATACCTGTACTAATCCATGAAAGCTGTTCAGACCATTGCAGTGAAGCGTTTTTGAAGGAACCCAAATACAGATACAGGGAGGTCTAAACCACTGCTGGCAAGGATACTGCAAAAATGTACAGCATTTATTCACATACAGACAAAAGGCACAATTCTACTGAATATTTTAACAAAAAATACAGCTGTTTCAACTAGGTCTTTAGAAATACTTCAAAAAAGGGAGAAAATAAATACAGGATTGGGCCATGTAATATAAAATAGTCATCTCTACATATACTTTTTTATTTCTGTTTCTCTTCATGCACCTTTTTTTTTTTTTAATTAATTTCAGCTGAATGGACACCAAAGCTAGGCACATAGTGAAAAATCTGTACAAGTTTTACAAATGTCATCACAATTGTCTCCAACTTCTGAAATCAAGATTTGTACACAACATGAACCCTTCATTTAGATCTGTGTGAGTTTATAACCTAACAAATGGCATTCCAGGCAGCTCTACAGACGTTCAACTAGCCTAGGGTGGGACAGAACACACGGATCATATCAAAGATCTCTTGGTCAGTCAGCACAAGGAAAGGTCACACTTGGAAACAGAAATCCAGCAAATCCCAGTCAAACACAGGGGTGGGTTTGTCACTGCAGTACCTGCAGCACCTCCTGCTGAGGGCTAAGCACAGGGACAAAAGGAACCTACAGAGCTGGTCGTACCACAGCCTTTTTGGTTTGGGCTCAGCTCCACTGGAAAGCTCACACAGCTTCCTGCCCTCAGTGCCAGGGGACAAAGCAGCTAAGGCATCCACTCTGCACAGCACAAGTGTTCATCATATAGTGCAAATTAACAAGGTACCTCTGGCCAAGGGGGGGTGAGGTTAAAGGTTTACTCAGAATCCAAATTTAGGCTATTCCATCTATGGCTTGACAATTCCTGTGTGGTCATGAGCTTCTTTCTTACAGAAAGTACCAGTGCCTGTCTGGAGAATGTTGCTGGATGTTGAGTAGAACTCACTGGCTTTTACCTTCTCTCTGTCTGCTGTTTATACTTTGAAGACATCCCAAGAGTGGCTATGTACCCTCCTCAGTCACCAGTGCCCTGCCTGCCTTTCACCTCTGTAAATCATGTATTTATTCTTCGGACTTGGGACCAGCAACAGGATTTTGAAAGTGTGTTATCTTACATAAAATTCCCCTTCCTCAAAAGGTTAAGACTTAAGAGTTTTAAAAGAGGGATGCATTCTGGTGAAATATTTAATTGATAACATTAACTTGCATAGCAAGATAGGGTGTTAAGCCTTTTTTACTTTCTGATTGAATCCTCAGTCCTATGGCAGAGGAATTCTGTGTTGTCAGTGTTCCCTCCTCAGGAGGCAAGGGTCAGGCATTCCAAGGTGAGTGGATGCCATAACAGCAGGCTGGGAGTGGGAAAGGGGAGGAGAAGGAGGTTCTTTATGCCTGTCTTTAACACTTTTTCACCAGTACATACCTCTCCTACATCTATGAAGAATTCCAAAATGGACAGGCTCTTAATGCTCCACTCAGTACAAACCAGTATCCTCACAACCTGTTCAGATTATTGCTCACAGCTTACTCATTATTGCCACTTGCAGTTATTAAAAAAGTACACAGTCAGAATACAAGTTCCCTTTTCCATCAAATCTAATCCATCGTAGAACGAAATAGTTTTTTCTTTGCTTGCCTGTAAAGAGCTAATCACAACGTATTGCCTTTGAGTTTTATCCTACTTAAAAATATATATTTGTGTCCATTTAAAGCAACCTTTTAGTGTCATAAGCCTGACTCTCCCAGTACATATCATTAGTGCATCTGTGGTGGCCTTTGGGAAATCCTCCTACCTAGTGCCATAGAAAACTTCTGTCTGGAATTGTCATCACACTCCCTAAGGCAGGTGCCAGACCATGGGTGACAGCACATGGAGTGCTGGAACCCCCAGACCTGTCCCTTGCTCAGAACTGAGCCACTTGGGAACATCCTTTTTGTCAGTCCCAATCTCTCAAGCCCTGCCCTGTCCCTTCCTCCTCCTCCAGTGCAACATCTGGCTGTGCCTGGTCATCACTGACATGTAAACTCTGGAGCAGAGGGAGGGGTTTGAGCTGCCACCTGTGCTCAAACTGAACACAACAGAACACATTCTGCAAAGAGAGGAGAGAGAGCAGCCCCTGCCCAGGGATGGGGAGCATTTGTCATGGGACTTACCAGTGCAGTGCAGGATGGTCTAACAACCATCTTCCATTCAATACACACGAGTTCAATTAAGAGCTTGTGCTTTTCCAGAAGTCAGGGGAAGGGAGTAAAGTTTTCAGTGCCTTTTAGCTAGAAGGGATGAACGCAGCCTGATTCCTCCTGCTCTCCCCCAGCCCCTCGTAAAAGATTTCTTTTGTGTTGTGTGCATCCCAACTCCAGTTTTAGTAGTGATGTCACTCTCCTGCTTACTCAAAGTTGCAAATAAGGGAGATTCAACCTTCTCACAGAAATGGGGAGGGTAAGGGGGTGTGGATGGTGCAGAGGAAATTAAAAAAAAAAAAAACAAAAACAAACAAAAAACCCAAAGAGCTTAAAACAGCTTTAAGTGCATGTAAACATACTTATACAACTCAGAAAAATGGGCTTTCATTTTGTCAGTGTGTAGCTCTAAGAATGCTCCTCTCTCACACCGATGGGTAAGGTGGAGTTGGCTTGTAGGCAGTGTGACTCTGGTGACCCCGTCCCCGTGTCCAGTCAGGTGGCCAGGATGCTCCTCCGAATGATGTCCGTCCTCCTGCCGATGCTGCTGCTGCCGGGGCTGAGCCTCTGCTGCCTGCACTTCTTCTCAGCCACTTCTGGCTCCGAGTCGCTCATTTCGGCGTCGGGGACGTAGCCATCGTTCTCGCTGTCGGGCTTTACCTTGCTCTTTGTCCTCTCCTTGGCCGCCGCTCTGCCCACGGCGCCCAGGTAGGGGTAGGCCGAGTTCTGGCGGCAGGCCTCCTCCAGGCTCTCCCCCTGCTGCTGCCTCTCCCCCTTCTTTGGAATTCGGAACCCGCCCCAGTTTTTGCCCGGGCTCGTGGGCGCGGTAGGCACTTTAACTACTGTCTGATTGGAGTTCACTTTGACCAGAGCCCCGTTACATTTAGGCACTATATCCCTCCGAGTGCCAGGCGCTGCTGACCTCCCACCGGAGTGGTTCACAGCCCTTTTGTTCTCCAGTTGCCTCTGAGAGAGTTCCGTGGGTCTCAGGGGTTTGTGGTTGTGTTTAGGAGTCTTTTCCTTCAGCTCCGCCTTCGCCCCCTCGCACTGTGGGCGATTGTCCCTTCTCTTCCTGTGCTCCAGAACGACGCCATTCTTCTGCTGCGCCGACCCGACCCGCGTCTCGGCCAAGGGCTTGTCAAAACTGAAAAAGCTGCCTGGAGCTGCACCTGCTTCCCTCGGGCTGGGCTGTCCCAGCAGGGATTTGCTGTCGTTCCCAGACCTGTCTCTTACCCTGTCCCTCTTGTGGGCTTTCTTCAAGGAGCGGGCCAGAGAAGTGCCCATCTGCTTCCTGAAGAACGCAGAATGCCACTTCAGGTCCTCGATCTTGGGGGCGTCGGGGCCCAGCGACGGGCTGTTGAACAGCACCGTGCTTTCCATGGAGGAGAACGAGGAAGGCACACCTGCATGGAAGCAAACTAAGTTCAAGTCAAGCAATCCCATAGCTGTGGAGATAAACACCAGTCTGCAGTGTACCTGTTTTAACTCTGCTCCTCATGCCTGACGTGTTCACATCAGAAATGGGTATTTGGCTGCCTGTCCTGCACTTTTAGGTGATAACTCTGTGGCTATGTCACGGTTTCATCTTTCTGTACCTGCACCTGATTACACTTGTAGCAAACACAAGTCCTAACACTCCTCTGTCCTCAGAGACAGAGGCAAAAAGCAACCAGCAAGTGGATCTCCCTGATCCACTATCTCAAATTTGGTATATTAGTTACTCAATAGTTCAAGGATAATCTGGCCACTGCAGGAATTTTGAAGGTATTCATCTTTCTGAGGAATGAAATGAGAACAAATGAGGCCCTGCTTGTCCTTCACAGCCTGTAAGCAAACCTTGTCCCTGTGCTCTGACACGAGGAAGGGAACACTGAGGCGTACCTGAAACTCTTTCTTGTTCCAACTGCTTTGTGTAGCTGTTGAATATCTGTTCCTGAACTTTGCAAACAGATCTCTTGATTTTTTCTCTCCGCGTCACCATGTAAGTGAGGTTACGCACCTGGAAGACAGCAAGGGCGTGGGTTTTACAGGAATTGTATTCCCAGGATACTGCCCTACCTGTGCTTTGGATTAATTCAGCTGGAGTACTACACACCTTTTAAATAAATGGTGTACAATTGAAATTTAAACCATTTAAATTTAAACAGTTTAAATTTACCCGCCTTCAACACAATTCTTAGAAAACAGTCTGTTTAACTGACAAATTATCTGTTGAGTTGACAGGCAATTTGACAGATTATTCCATCAGATTTGGAGAACCACACCACAGAGGTAACTTCTACAAAGACCTGAGTCACAGACACATGAAATCTAGGGAAATGTTGGAAATCCTAGAATGTACTCAGTATTTAATACTTCCCAGATGAGGGAATGACTGAGAAGCACAGGTGGATGATTCTAAGGCTCCTCTCTCAGTGGTGCAAGGTGGTGCCCTGTGAATTACAACCTTGTGGCCTGATCTGGAGAAATGTAACAAGTGTTTTTGTTTGCAAAGGTCCCTTTTTTAAAATCCCAATTATCTTGAATGTACAATCAGTGGGAACAGAGTAGTAATAAAATCACATATCCTGTTTTGACATCACATTTAGAAATGAAAGGATCCACACTCAATAATTTAAGATCCAGAGAACATAGTTACAAACTAATTATTTAGCTGATCAAAGAGAAGATGACAAGAAAGCTTGAGCACATGGAGCAGGAATAAAAGATCCCAGATAACAGCTAGGATCTGGGCCATCTGAACAGCTACAGAAGGGCCATGGGCTGGAGTTGAAACTAGGAGAAAAATCAAAAACTACAGCATTTCATTGTAAGAGTAATTAGGCATCAGGGTCCCTTACAAAGGATGCAGTACATCCATGAGAACCTGCTGTCCTGATTTAAAGATTAGACAGCATTATGAAAGAGAGGCTCTGGTTCACCTACAGGTTACTGAGGTAGGACCTCCTGAGCTGGCTTTCATCCATGGCCCACATGAGCCACGTGCTGCAGGGACGTGAAAAACTAATCTTAGTGTTCTTTCTGGCTCTAAGAGCTCCTAAATTAACCCAAAAAGAAAGGAATTCGGGAATTTGAAACACCAAACTGATCCTACTGAACTGTTCTTCAAACATTGCAAACCTAAATAAATCAAACATCAGTTACCTCCCAAACCTACACTGATCGTTCTGCTCTGGTATGCCAATGAAAAAGAGAGATCTGCTGCAAAACAAGGTAAGTTTCATCATCCTTTTCACTGGGTGAAAGGAGCATGGAAAGCCCTTAAAGGCTGAAAAGGCTTCAGCTGGGGGCTGCAGTACAGTCAGAGTTAATCAGTAAAAAGGCACGAGCAAAAACACGGCAGCAAGGTTGCAGGTGATTGAATGCTACACGCCAAGACCTGCTGGCCCCGTGACTGACCTCTGTGTGCAAAGGGCAATTGCTGTGCTCTGGAGAAATTTAGTGTTAATGGCCTTGCCTGACAGCTCTGAGCTGAGCTGCAGCTCAGTTTGGGAACTCAGCTAACTGTGGCCAGCACGGGCAGTGCCGGGGCTTACCCGCTCCAGGTCCTGCCGGAGGTGTGTGAAGAGCTGCAGCCTCCTGAATAGAACATCCTGCTCCCGTTTAGCCAGATTGTCCTCCTCATCCTTCTTTGGGGTAATCAAAGGCTTATTGAAATTGGATTTCCTCTTCAGTTTCCAGTACTGGTAAAGGAATTCCACGGGCTCCTCAGGCAGCCGCAGCACTTTGGCCACTTCCAAAGACTCGACGAAGGTGTAGAACTCGTCCTCCAGCTGCTGGAGCTTCTGCTTGCGGAAGCTGACCCTGTGGGCTTCCTCCTGGTTTTGATCCATGCTGTGGAAAGGGTCCATGTGGGCAGGAAGGGAGGCGTCCTGAATCCCATTCCTGGTCTCCTGAGCCGGGCTTTCACTCAAAGTCTCAGCGTCCGCTTTCTTGGTGGAGCTGTGCTTGGGACAGTAGGACTTGAACTTCACCTCGTCGTTCTCTGCCAGGATGGTCTTCATCTCCAAGCCGCGGTCGAAGGCGCAGGTGACGTGAAAGGCTGTTCTGCAGTTCTTCACTGAGCACTAGAGAAAATAAATGACAATTTACCAAATAAATATAAAAGTTAAGAAGCCACACTGCCTAGAACTGTTGGAGAAGGCAGAGCTGCTCTGGGAGAACCTTGTCACCGCGCTCTGCTTCTAAGCTGCACGCACTTCCTTGCTCCCTTTAATTAGGGTTATGACTTAGGGCTTTCAGGCCAGCCAAGGATCAAGTGGCCCAGAGGGACAGGAGTGTTTAACCCCCCTCCAGCCCCACCATGCTATTCCATGCATAAAAAGCTGCAAGAGGAACATTCCCAGTGACACCAGAGCCACTTGTGCACAGCACCGTTACCGAAGTAAAGCGTTCCCCTTTGGAATGTGCCAGCACCAGGGAGAAGAAAAAACATTGTGGTGGCTCCAGGCCAATCTGAGACTTTTAATTAAAAGTCTTTCCCAGCACCTGGACCCATGCTATCCAAAAGGCCTCAACCAAAGGGAATTTTTTCCCCCGCTATCCCAATTTTATAATGTCAAATATTAAATCAGTGTCAACCATTACTTCATTTCACAGCCTTCACTTCACCTTGGAGAGGAGGAGAACAGGAAATTCAAATGTTGTCATTTTTCTTCCTACTCAGTGAACTCAGCCATCATAGAGTGATGGGCACCAGTTCAGCTGATTTAGCACTTCATTTCCATTCTATCTAATTTCCTTCTGCAAAATTCTATCATACATACCACCAGCCACCAGCTGAAAGGTTTAAATACATATAAATATGTATGTATACACAAACACACACACATATGTGTTTGGACCCACTCACACCTCTAGTGAACAGGATTTAAAGTGGAAATGAGCATTAGTGCTCCTAACTAGGAAACAAAACTATGTTTGACCCAAGCCACCGACCCTGAAAGAGCAACACAGTGCACTGGGATGTTTATACAGTGCTTTGTAAAGAAGCCAAATGTCTCTCCCCTCTGGGTTTTCCTGCTCAGGTTGACTCAGCAGCCAGATGGCTTATAAAGGTATGGCAGGGTTTAAACTGCACAGATTTTAAATGAGCAGTCTTTAATAAAAGCAACACATAAAAGGAATTTAAAAATACCAAAGCATCTTTTGCCCTTTCCTCTCCTACTAACAAGCAGGCCAGGAGCATCCCAACTGGAACACTGGGCAGCACAGAGAAGTGCTGTGGCCATAATTAGCTCTTACTGCAGCTCATGTTTTGTTGGGAGAAGAGAGGAAAGCCTGTCTCACTGGGAGGAAATCTGCTGAACCTGGGGGAGTAAGCGATCTTGCTTTTCCCAGCTTATTGCAGCTGCTCCCTGACCAGCCTGACACACACTTCCAGCTGCCACTTTTCCTAATTGTTGTGCACATAACAGAAGGTGGCCTGGAGAACAGACAAACACAGCTTCGGCTACCTAACAGCAGCCAAGAGGAAGGGGATGGCCCTGCAAGGAGGGATTATGGTTGCAAATTTATATGCTGTGGACAGATTTATTTTCTCTAGTTAACACTTACTATTTCATACATTCCTCACATGGAAGGGGACTGTGATAGGTTTCACTGGAACTCCTGCTGTGCTGCTGATTTACAGCTCCTCCTGGCAGCCTCAATCAAGTAACTTGGGGCAGAGGAGAAAAGGGAAATGGATATAAACTAATTTCAAAGTAATTTTTGTGTCCTAATGCTGGTCTGACCACCATGGATCCTGTAACAGCAGGCTAGCCCCAGAAGAAAGAGCTTTACTTTAGCCTCCTTATGAGACTGTAGTATCATCCCTCTCTGTCTCAGGGAGCTTCCTGAGGATTGTTTTGCTGCTGGAAGTGCTCTGAGGATGAGGACCATCACCACAATGCTAAGTTACATCTTACTGTCTTTTTCTAAATGGGTCACCTGCCCTTACACTCCCTCATCATTTACTCTCAAGTAAAGGAGATCAACATCTTGTCTGTTGTCCCAGCGTCTCCTATTTCAAAAGTCTGAGGTTTGGTAATATGTTCTCTCAGTCTTTCTAGATTTTAAATTTTTTCTTAAAAAGGATTATTTAACACTTCTGAGTGGTTTTCCACTGTAAAGGGTCTACAGGGGCCTTACAGCTAACAACCCAAAATAAATATGCACATGAAACAACACTGCCCAGTGTAAAATGCTCTGGTGCACATCAGGTCAGTTAAGTCCACAGGAACAACGAGCAAACACATTTTCCTATCTACTAAAAACTGACAAAAGGAAACACATGTGGATATTTATGTGGTTAAATTACCTGTATAGAAGCTCCAACTTTCTCATTACAAAGGCTGCACACCAGTGCCCACCTACTGCTGGGAATGTGGGAAACTTTAGTGATGGGTTCCATTTTTTCAGGGCTTCCGATGCTCACCTAAGAGAAAAATGGTCAAAAAATTAGAGGGACTATGACACTGTTAACTGAAAAGAGAACAATTTTATTAGAGAAGTCAAATTCCTTGTGTGTATACACAACTTAGTGTGTCCCAAATTCCTCATTTTATCAGGATCTCTTTTTTTTTAAAAATCAGTTTCTCACTTTGTGAACAAACCAACCAGTTTCAAGGTGAAGCCCACCAATTTAAGATTATCATACAGGATGAACACTTTGAATCTGACAGAATTCCTGTGCGTTCTCACAGTCAAACTTTCCTGATTCACCTTTAATGTTCTGTTTACAAAGTGAAATGGTATCTGGTGTCCTTGTTAAATGAGCTTTGCCAGCAGCAAAGGCCTCGTTTTCCAAGGCCTAATTCTGATTGACAGAGGGGATTTAATTAGTTTCTTTACAGGTGAAGCATCATCCCCTGCCAGACTTTTTACCTAACCAAGAAGCTTTCATACTCCATTTTGAAGTTGAATAAGGCTTTAAGGAGGTTTTTTTTTTCCTCTCCCAGAATCCCAGGACCAGCACCTGTGGAGTCTTTTCTTCTTTTTTTTTTGCCAGGGTCAGGATTAAATGAGCAAGACAGTATTTCCGGTTTGGACTCAGAGGTTTATTAGTTTTTATCTATATTACAGACTCACAAACTGTGAGTTCTACAATAACGAACTGAAAAATGGAGCTGTATCTCTCTCTACAAGGCCTTTAAGGATAAAGTGTCCCATTAAGAAATGACACCTAAATTATTTTTACTTTTAACCCAATAACTAATCACTCAAAGTCTGCAATGTGGACTTTGCTGTCTGATAACACAAAACCACCCAAACCCATGAAGAAGGTAAAGAAGAAGGACCAAACCTCCATCTTGCTTTATATATATTACTGTATTCTAAAACCTTAAACTCTTAAGTTTTCCACCATGTGGTATTAAACACCTCTATTCAAACTACACGCCCATAATCCCAGCTCTCCAACTTTTACAATTCAATTTCGGAAACTTCAGGTCAAATGACGGGTTTTCTTGGGGCTCAGCACAGCAAGTCTGCCATTCTCAGCATTCAGGGTTCCAAGAAGCAAAAGCAGCACCCACCTCTGGGATCCAGAGAGCACAGCTGACGTGCACCCACTTGGTGCCGCTGCGGGTGGGCTTCATGGCGCCGCCCTTCTTGGGGCACAGCAGGCACTTGGGCCGCACGCCGAGCGCGCAGGTGCGGCACAGCCAGCTGCCCTCGGGCACCTTCAGGATCCCGTAGCACGCCTGCGGGACAAAGAGCACAGCAAACACCTCGGTGATTCTTTTACACGCAGCCTCACACCTCTCTCTCCAAGTCAGGGAAAAGTGCAGGATGGCAAAATAATTAAGGGCAGGTTTTTCCAGAAGATTGCGTCCTTACGGAGCCCTCGATCCCAATTACCATCGGCTTTAACGGGCCTAAAATGCAGGTTTGATGTGGTCAGAGAAACCCTACAGGTCTGAAAATACCAACTTTGCTCAGTGTATCTTGTGGGAGAGTCACTTGTACACAGGCCTAATCCTTTATCACAGAATGGTGAGGTTGGAAGAGATCTCTAAGATCATCGAGTCCAACCTATACCCTAATACTTCAACTATACTTTAGCACCAAGTGCCATGTCCAGTCTTTAAACACATCCAGAGATGGTGATTCTACCACCTCCCTGGGAAGAGCATTCCAGTGCTTTATTATTCTTTTGGTGAAAATTTTTTTCCTAATATCCAGCCTGTACCTTTCCTGACGCAGCTTGAGACTGTGTCCTCTGGTTCTGCCAGTGCTGCCTGGTGGAAGAGACTGATCCCCACCTGTCTGCAGCCTCCCTTCAGGAAGCTGTAGAGAGCAATAAGGTCACCTCTAAGCCTCCTCTTCTCCAGGCTAAACAACCCCAATTCCTTCAAAGGTTTCTCACAGGGCTTGTGTTCCAAACCCCTCACCAGCCTTGTTGCCCTCCTCTGGATGCACTAAAGCATCTCAACATCCTTCCCAAACTGAGGGCCCAGAACAGGCCACAGCACTCAAGCCTTACCAGTTCCCAGTGCAGGGGAAGGATGACCTCCCTGCTCCTGCTGGCCACACAATTCCTAATTCAGGCCAGGATGCCATTGGCCTTCTTGGCCACCAAGGCACACTGCTGGCTCATATTCAACCAGCAATGTTTCCAAACACTGAATGACAACAGAAACTTGTTAAAGCTGGGAAGGAAGGACAGGCTGATGGGAAGGCACTTGCCAAAGTAAGATGCATCCATGGGAACAGGCTAAAACTGTATCTTTTATGTTAAGAAAATTTCTGAACTACCACAGAAAGGTGTCACACAGCAGTGCTTCCTCAGCACAGCTCTCTGGAACAAACCCCACCTATGTCCCCTACTGATTGCCTGTTTTGGAACAGTTTGCTACCACCTGACACGTGCTGCTGCCATACCTGGTGCACACAGATATTGCATTTGTCACAGAACACCATTTCATTGCCATCCTCTCCATCTGGAGACTGGCAGACGTCACAGACAACGTCCTCGTCGTACTCGATGCCCAGCCCTTCCTCCGTCTCGATGGCGTGGCTCATGTTATCGTAGCAGCGCTGCTCAAACTCCTCCATCACCCTCTCCATGGTGCACTCATCCAGCTCCAGCATCCCTGAAAAACAGCAGCTGTTCACACACTTGAGGAAAAGAGTGATGAGCATCACCACAACCAGCTCCACTTCCTTTCTGAACAGCCAATCCCCACACAGACATGTTTCATTCCTAGACAGCCATGCCTGTTCCAGCATAAACCAGGGAAACTGTAAAAAAAATGGCACAGTTGTCTTATAACTGTAATAAACTAACAAAAGTGGAGTGCCCAAGCCCTTCAAATTCTAAGAAAAACTTTCCAAGACTGAATCTGGCTTCCTGGTCTTGTTCTTATTTTTCCTTCTGGGACAGCACCATCTATGGCTTTTGCTCCAATTTTGCCACCCAGATGTTGGCTCTTTGATTAAAGATTTGGAAGTATTTTGAACGAGAAGTTATGGAGCAGGGGGAGAAAAATCAATGACAAAATCTGCTATGATACTTGGAGGGAATCCGCAATTTCTAACAACAGTTGTTGGTTTATCAGAAGTCTCAGCCCAAAAGGATGCAATCCCAACTGAGGTCTTTATCAGAGCCTACAACAATAAATGAATTCATTTTAAAAAGTGAAAAACTGTAATAAATGCAACAACAAATCTGGGACAATAACTAAATGCAATATCTAAACTGAAATTTCCTCTTTTCCAACAGCACCCATCAGAAAATTATTCATGACACACAGCTACAGACCCATTATGTTGTGGTATTTTATAATTCAGATTTGTTTGGAAATTGAAAGGCCTCCCTTTGCAGGTTTATATCCTGGACATGACCTTCTGTCATGAAGAACATCCCTTTGGTCAGTTTGGGTCACCTGTCCTGGCTATGCTCCCTCCCAGTTGCTTTTGCTCACCTCCTCCCTGACAGAGCATGAAAGAAAAAGGGAAAGAACAAGGAAAAAAAAGCCCCTGACTTAGGATAACCACAGACCCCAAAATATCAGTGTGTTATCAACACCATTCTCATTACAAATCCAAACCACAGCACTTGTAACAGCTACTGAGAAGAAATTAGCTCTATCCTAGCTGAAACCAGGACAGAGAGGAGACAGCAACCTCAGGATGGGTGTTTTAACAAGAAAATTCTCCTTTCAGCTTTCCCTGTGAAAAACTGAGCCAAAGAATCCCACAAAACAAAGAATAAAAAACCTCTCTAACTCCTCCAGATCAGAAGACAAACATTCCACAAAAGTACCTCCAGCTTCCCTTGCTGACAGGTAAATCCTTGCAGCAAGGATCAGTGCATCCCATGCTACCCAAACTGAGCAGCTGAAAAGCAGCAAGAGGGAACATCCAAAATCCTACTGCTGCAAGGATTTTGCCCTGTAACCCAGAACTGCAGCACCAGCAGAGGAGATGATGGCAGGTTTTACACCAGCTTCCAAGTGAATCCTATCTGCTCTCACTTGTAAGTGACCCTTGGAGATGTGACTGACTGACTGCCTGTGTTGAGTTTTTAGGGTCCCCAGGGCGAGGGAGGAGATGAATCTGACTCCATGCTCTCAGAAGGCTGATTTGTATTGTATTGTATTATATTCTATTATATTAATGCTATACTAAACTATCCTAAAAAAAGAGAAAGGATAGAGACAGAAGGCTTAAGAAGAATGAATAATAAAACTCATGACTGACTCTCAGAGTCCAACACAGCTGATGGTGATTGGTCATTAAGTAAAAACAATTCACATGAAACCAATCAAACATTCACCTGTTGGTAAATAATCTCCAGACCACATTCCAAAGCAGCAAACACAGGAGAAGCAATCAGATAATTATTTTTTACATTTTTCTCTCAGGCTTCTCAGCTTCCCAGGAGAAGAAATCCTGGCAAAGGGATTTTTCAGAAAATCTGACAGTGACAGGCCTGTGCATTTGCAAGGGTCACAGAAAGGGGAGCAGGAGCTGCAACTCCTGTTCAGATGCTCACAGTCATCCTTTTACACAACCACTGCATGTTCTCAGTACCTGAAGCACTCCCACAGGGATGAAAGGAAAAAGAGGGAACTCATGGCCCCAGGGACACCATAAGGGAGGGCTCCAGGTGCAGATCAGGAAGTAGCTCACTTTTCAAATGCCCATGAGCAGTATCTGCAGTGTGCAGTGTCTGACCAAGCACCCATGTACATGTTTCAAGACCCCCATCACTGCCTGGTACCGACAGGAGCATTTCCTTCCCTCTGCTAACAGCAAAACTGAGTGGGTAATGATTTAGAGCAAACAAACTCCAAAAAACTACACCAAAACCTGAGATCCAACAAATTCTAGCTGTTCACTATGCCATGTGCAGCATGTACTTTTAAAGGTTATGCTGGTGTAGCAGAATGGGGCTCCCCTGCAGAGGTACAAATCTGCCCCTCTTGTGCTGCTCACACCCCACTATAGGAGCCCTTGTCTGGTTTTGGCAAAAAAACAGATAGACTGGATAGAAGGATCCCAAACAAACAATAACCAGTACATTTTTCCCCCAAGGAAAGCCAAGGGAACTTGCTGCTGCTGTTCTCCTGAAGATAACTGGAAAGGTAACCTAAACTCTGGAATTGTAAACTGAAATCCTCTAAGCCCAACACTAAACCTGAGCAGGACTGATGTGAGATCTGGAAAAAAGGCCTGGATAAGAGACCAGGCCAAGACATCATCTGTTTCTTTCATGTGTTGGTTTAGAAAGGAGAAGCAGAATTATAAATGGTCACTTTGTGGTTTACCAGTTCTTCAGCCATGCCACCAATGGGCTACAGCCAGGTAAAACATGTTTGACTAAACTGCAGCCCAAAGCAGGGAACTGCCACAGGGCCAAAACAAAAACCAAAGGTGTTCACCAACATGTCCAAACCTCTTCCATCTGGCACAGCATTTTCCCTCAGCCAAACAATGTTTTGGAACTACAGCACACAGTCAGAGTGAGGCTTGGGAGCTCACTCCAATAAATCAGTGCAGGAATTCCTTCCTATCCCATTCCTTGTACCACTCTGCTGGCACAGATTCTCTGAACCTGCCATACAACTTGTCTTGTCTTCTCTGCACTGAACACCATGAGCTAAAATAATGAACTAGGACTACCTGGAAAAACTACCAGAGTGGTATCTCTGATGCTCCCTTGGAGAACCGAGATGGCAAACTGGGAACTTGGTGAGATGGAAAGCAGCAGAGAAAAAAAAACTAAACATGTGACCAGATTCTGACCAGGTCTAAGCAGATACAACACAGATATCAACATCTATCTTAGGGCTTAATCACATCAGCTCTGCTCACATGATTACTATCTCCTCATAACTCTACTACTTCTTCCCTCTGCTGCCCGTGGAAACCCAGAGCATTGGGAATATTTCTCTGTCTGCTCTGGGGTGCCCTGACCCCCAGGGGAGCACTGACTTTGACCCTCATTCATAGAGAAAGTTTCCCAGACTCCAAGACACACTAAAATCCACGAAAGTGTGAAACAGATTATAGAGAGTAGTGTAGGTGTGTCACTTGGTGAGAAATTTAAATTTTGGGATTTTTAGTATGTTGTAAATAGAAGCAAGATGGAAAGCACAAGGTGTCTTCCTAAGTTTCTTCTCCATGCTTCTTCCTCTTTCTTCTTCATGGGTTTGGGTAGCATTTTATAATTAAACAGAAAAGTCTGCATTGCATGCTTCCCAAGATCAGTTATTGGGTTAAAAAGGAAAATAATCCAGGTGGCCAGTTCTCAATTGGATAGTTTAGTCTTAAAAGACCTTGTAACAAGAGATTGTTGGCCATTTTGTGCCTTCTAATGAAAAGCTGCTGAACTCACAGCAGTGAGACTGTTTTACTGATGAGAAATAATAAACACATGAGTCCAAACAGAAATTACTGTCTCAAGTGCCTTCAATGCAAACCCAAAGAATCCGACAACCGGTACCCCCACAGCTGCCCTCCCTGAAATTATTTTTAAGACTTCCAGCTTTAAAAAGAAACATGAAGGCACCAAATCCCTGAGTGCTCACCCATTTCCCTGAATTCCTCATTGGCCAGCTGCAGCCAGGCCACGTCCACGTCGTTGAGGTCGTAGCGGCACACGCTGTCCGCCAGGGTCCGGATGTCCACGTAGCCCAGCTCCGGCGGCTCCGCGCCCGAGGACACGATGAATTTCCTGGGCCGCGTGAAGGTGACGGCTTTTGTCTCAGACACCACCCTGAAACAGACAAGGCAGGCAGCCGTGAGGAGTGCTGAGAGGCTCAGCTCTGGAGAATTCCAAATTCTTTGCTCTAAGCGACTAACGAGCAGCAGCGGCAGCCATCTAACTGTCCCAGCAATCACCTGGCACCACTGAGGTGGGAAAACAGCTCCATGCACTTCCAGAACTGACTGGGGGTATTGTAAGAACTTAACTGGAGTTAAGAGTTTAACTGGAGTTGTCTAGAAATCCAATTAATGGCCAGAATTCTAAATAAAATTAAATATTAGAGGACAGAGCTGTGCTTGCTCTTACCTGAAATTCACGCTTGTTTATATAGTGGCTGCCATATACACACACTTTAAAACTCTGGTTTAACACTTTTTTTTTAACTAATACTGACCACAAGAACATTCAAGGGAAAAAAAAGCATTCCTGGCTATCTCAGTAGAGGACACTGCCCTTTATGATAGTCAACAGCACACACTGAAATTGAGCTTGGATGAAACCCAACCTCACAAGACAACCCCAGTCCCTCCAGGAGCAACAGGCCACACTGCCAAATGCCTGCCTCCTGCACTACCACTGGAGGTGATTTTTGGGGTGCTGGTGCCACAAGGGAGGAGATTGCACCACCCTGTGTTGCCACAACTCTGTGCTGGGAGCAGCCTAAGCCCCACCAGGAGCAGGACAGCCTCCATACCCCACTCTCTTCTGCCCGCAGTGTGTTCACTCCTAGCAGAAACCCTGATCTGCTGCTGCTGTATTTGCACAAACAGATCTCTGCAAATCCTCTACCTATTTCAGTCTTGCACATCCCTCAAGCTTCCCCTCTTCTAGCTTATTTCAGAGAAATGGTGAGCAAGAGCCAAATGCTGAATTTGGAGCTTCTAAGGTGCTGTGAAAAATACAAATGTGAATGGCCTTGCCAGCCTAACTGCACTGCCCAAACTGTTTCTGGTCATATTGCAGAGTGTTCAAATGTTGCAGACTACTGTCTCTTCACAGAGAATGTACTTTAAACTAGGCACTTCTCTCCAAATCTTCTTTACCATAAATTCTTTCCTGAGTACCTCTCTGTGGAAACCATAACCTCTGGGCAGCACCTTGCCACAGTAGTGGCACAGAAGAAACAAGCACAGTGACTCTGACCTCAAAACATCTCCCTTTCCTGGCTTTATTTCTGGGCTAGGAAGAAGTAAAAAAAAAAGGCAACCCTTACTACAGACTGAAAGCCACTGAGCTGAATTGTCATTCTGAGCACATGTTCACAGTGAATCTCCACACAGCCTCACTCCTGTCTCCTGCTCCTCTGCCCTCACCAGTCACTACCTTTTATTCACTGCTGTGTTCTCCCTGTACAGCCCTGCTCCCATCCCACACCAACTATCATCTGCCTATTGCTTATTCCATGTACAGAACCACCCCCTTCCCTCCCAAAGGCAGGCTCAGAGCTGTTCCTGCACTCCGCAGCACCAGGGCAGGGCTCTCTGAGTCTTTTGTGAGGGAGCAAAGAGATCAATAACCAGGCATCAAAGGGCCCCTCTGACCAGCAGGTGCACAGTAGGACTACACAAGAAAACAAGGAGCGGTGCCTGCTGTGCCAATACCTGCACCTGTGCTGCCTTCTTTCCCTGCCTCTCACCATCTTCAATTTGGAGCAACATCTCTATGGCCTTTGGCAGAGAACAGCTCTCTCCCAAGTGAGTACCTGGACCTGCTATAGCCACCAAAGGGCCCCCCTGACAGACACAGGGCAGTGATCCCCTGGGAGGTTTTTCCTCTCCCACAGCCTTGGGAGGTGCTGAACAGAGGAATCAGAGAGGAGCAGGCAGTGTGAGTGCACATGTACCGTGTGTGTGTGTGCCTCTGCAGGGACTGGGAGAGGTCAGTGTGGAGCAGGGAAAGGATTCCCACCTCCTGCACTGCAGAGCAGAAAGCAAAATGCCACCTTGTCCTTGGAGCTCCAGGTGCAATCCTTCAGAAGAAGGATGGACAGGGTTTCCCTGATGTGCACGTTGGCCCTTCCTAGTGGGGCACTCTGTAGGTGGCTGCACAGAACAAAAACAACACTAACAAACTTTCCTGAACCCAAGGCTAAAGCTGGCAGATACAGACCTTACAAGAAGCAGTCAGTGCTCCATCATCACAATTTTTTTTGCTGTGTATCAAGGATTGAGCTGCTGTGGTCCCACCAGCACTGGTGGGTCATTTGGTAATGCCTTATGGGCCAGCCTGGACTGACTCAAAGAGATCTAGAATGATTAAATGGCCAAAATCCTTGCTCTTATTTTCTCCAACCCCTACTAAGCATAAAATGGACTGCAGCACACTCCTGCCCTCAGGACTGCAGTGTTTAATTTGAAACAGGAAATAGTATCTATGTGTAACAAACATGGCAAGGAAAATAAGGGGCTTTTGGATAAGAGCTAGAAAATCTCACATTATTTAGTTACATGAACATCTGGATGGTTTTTAAAACAGCTGAAATGTTGCACAATCAACTTCTTGGGTTAATAAAAGAAATCACAAAAAAAAAAGAAATAAATGCTATGTTTTCTCTAGCCCTTAAGCCTGGTTTGTCCAACTGTTCCTTGAAAAGAACCTATGGCTTGGAAATAAGCAGAGGGAACACCACACAAGGGATCTTCTAGCAATACTAAGTGAGCTCAAGTCTGGCTTAAAAATAGAAGCTATTTTTAATGTTCTCTCATCACACCCCATTGCCAAAAACAGTTCTCTGACATTTGTGTCTCACATGGGCAGAACAGGCTTGACTCTTGACCTCTCTGACCATTCCAAAAGGTGATTCCAGGTTGCTGTTCATCCCTGAGAGCCAAGACCTTCTTGCACAACGAAGCTCAGGAAGCCGAGGCAGCGCAGCACCAACGTGTGTGTATTTAAAGTTCCCACTCCTCCCAAGGATACCTGGCTACTGGTTCTGGGATGGTCCCTGGGCTAACTGGCACCTGAACTCCCTTTTCCCACTCCTGCCTCCAGGGATCTGCCAGCACATAGTACTCATCAGGGTTCAGCTGGAAGGAGTCATGTAACTTCATGGCAGTGATCAGGTCCGTTCTGAACACCTGCAAAGAGAGGGACCAAGAGAGAGAAACAGAGACACTGACATTTGAGATACTGAGCATTCACAGCTTCAGGGTAACACCAGCCCACTGCACAACAGGGATTGGCTTCATGGCAGGGAAAGGGGTGGCTGAGGGCACAAACACTGACAGGATGATTTCACCTAACTGCACTACAGGTCCTGAAAAGGTGTCACTCACTTTCACCTCCATACTGGCTGCAATAAAAGCTGCAGGAGCTGCAAGCAGCACAAAACAAAAAAAAAAGATTCATTTTTGCTTCCAGGCTTCTTGGAATTTTTTTTTTTAATTATTGGAGCTCTGACTCATACCAAGACATTCTAGAAATTCCCTGTGGCAGCAATCAAGGCATGAGTCCACCATGACCAGCCTCAAGAGGAAATTCTAAGAAGATGACTCTTTGTGCAAGTACTTATAAAAATAACCCAAAAGATAAAAAAATAAGACCCAAACTGGAATTCTGGTGGCAGCTCCCCGTTCAGCACAGCTATTTATTCAACCAGCTGCAGACACCTCTGTGTCACAGCTGTAATTTTCCTTTGCCTTTGCAAAGGCATCCAGCTCTAAAGCCAGCAGGATGTTTGGCAACCTGTGGGCTAGCAGCCACCAACAAGCAGCCATGCTGTCTTCAACAAGCCCCAGAATGAAATAAAAGAGGGATTCACTCCCGTGGCAGGTCTGCTGTGGCAGCTTCAGCCTGTTGGCACTGCAGAAAGCCAAGTGCTGCTATCAGAGGCATCCCAGCTACAAGCCTGCACTTGCTGACACGAGTTCCAGCCCTTCCCACCCCCTGCTCCCTGCAAAAGGCAAGGCCCTCCTCACCTCCACAGCACTAATTTCTAACTACTCCATGCCTCATCCATTAGCACCACCAGGACAAGAAGATGACAGGTAGAGCTCCCTGCAGACTTCTCAGTCAGTGGTGGTCAGAACCAACATCCACAGAGCCCCACACTGCAGCTACAGCAGAAACAACTCTGGATTTTCAGGGCAGTGCTCTTAGACTCCCTTATGAGGCTGCCAAGGGGACAAAGTGACCCATCCTCCCAGCCCCAGAGCAATGGCCATGCTGTCACCTCAGCCCCAGCTCGCTGCTGTGTGTGGCTGAGGCAAAACCTGATGTGCACAGAGAGCAACCCAGGCAGCCACTTCCATCACCCACCACCCACACACCTGAAAACCCCGGATTTTTGGGAAGTATTTTAGTGTACCTGATGGCTAATTACATTTCTGAGAGTATTTTCAAGTGTGATTTGCCTTGCCACATCTCCCTCCCAACACACACATACTGTCCCACTTCTGTCTACATATGTTTCTGTTTCTACTCTGGTTTTGTCATTAAAATAGCATAAAATCATGACATTTTTCTTAACACTTGTCTTGACATGTTCAGGAAAAACTGCCAGCATTAAACAGTCAAGAGAAAAATTGCCATATGAAGAACGGGGTGAACGCTGGTAGTGAAATATAATGAAATGTTTAAAACAATTAAATCACAAGTCCTGTGAGGCTTCAATCAAGAAATGAAAAGTAAGCCACAAAGTAAATGGGCTCACAAAACAAACAAGCACAGCTGGCCAGGGGATTCTGCACTTTGAAGTGATTTGACTTCAAGCAATCAAAAGTCAAATTAAGAGAAGACTAAAAATATAAAATGGGACGCAAACCTTGCTCAATCTCAGAGCCGAAATAACTCAGGCTCTTGGATAAATTTGTCACAAAACTCCCTCAGAAGCAAAGCTAATGCAGCACCTGACAGCCAAGAAACTCCTTTCCCAGGCCAGTGGCCCCATGACACCATTCTTTCTGCTCTGGCTGCTGATGCAATCAGAGTGCCTGGAGGAAAGCAGAGCTTACACAAGTGCTGGCTCTCAGAAGCACTGAACACTTCAAAGCTAAAGGGTGAAACCCTGGCCACGCTGAAGTCAGTGGGAATTCTGCCACCAAGCTCAATGAGCCCAGGATTTCACCCAGGGAGTCCCCGAGTGTCACTTTGCTGCCAGCAGGGACAGAGCAGGGGGGAGAGGCTGGGGAGCAGAGCCAAAGCTCATCCAGACTGAGAGAACAGCACAAAACTGCAGAGATTCTGACAGCAAAAGGTAAGGGAAAGGAGAAAACAGAAGCACACAAGAAAAACCCCAACAGCAAGACTCCTAATTATCTCAGATGATTTCTTGATAGCTTTTCACGAGGTGGTTCTCAAAAGGAGGTTATTAGAAGGGGCTACTTCTAAGAGAGGCATGAAAGGTAACTAAGGAAAACAAACCTATTGTTAACAAGAATAAATTCACCAGGCATCTCCACATTGTCAAAAAAAAAAAAAAAAGGTCTTTAACAGCCAAGAAGCAAAGGAGTTTGGAAAACACCACTACTAGACAGAATTCACACTGAACAGCATTCTCCTTGTGAAAACTCTTCTCTGAGACTCAGGTACACTGTCATTAGGGAGATTAATAAAGCAGTTTTTCCTCAACACCACCCACTTATGTGTAAGGAATACATGTCCTAGGCAAGTGCAATAAATGAGAAATTCCATCTCCCAGAGCTAATCCTTTCTTTGCAGCTTCTACAAAGTCTGCAGTGTAGTATTTTGCCTGAAGACAGGAAGATTCAGCAAGAACAATTCCAAAGAAATGGATCACATTTTGTGTGTTGCTAACAGCTGATCCAACCTGCAAAGTTCAAAGATTTTTATCTCCCCTGACAGCATTTCTTCAAAGCACTAGACGAGACAGAACTGTCAGGAAGCAGATTTCTAGTTTGACAAGCACTTTAGCAAAGATCACACACGCAGAGCCCCAGCACAAACTATGAAATAAATGCACCTAATGTAAATTTCCACTGTTCACAAATCAAGCTGCAAATAAACCCCGATGCCTGAAATAGCACAAGAAAGGCTCTGCAGCTATGCTGAATGGGTGTCAGACTACAACAAAATTCACAGATAGAAACTGGTGCTGGCAGGAGCTGTGCCAACAGCTGAACTCTCTAATCTTCAGGGCAGGGGGGAGAGGGGAAGAAGGGGTGAGGGAGGGGAGGTACGTGCCAGCCAAAATGTAGGGGGGAAAAAAAATTAAAAAATAAAAAAAAAGTAAGTCAGAAAAAATGGATCCAATTCCAGAAAAGATGTATGGATATATTGTGTGTACAGGCACTTTGAGAGATGTAACAAAATGCAAGTCAAATTCCAGAAATACCTCAGAAGGTTTCCGGTCCTCATCTCTGGAGCACGAAGTCCTGCGACGCTGAGATCTGGAATGTTGGGACCAGGTAGACAGACCTAGGATACAGAAATGATAATCTGCATGTTGCTGTGACAAAACCCCAGGAAACTCTTCCAAAATGAACCAGAGAATAAAAGCCACTCAATCCTGAATTTCTGTGATCACTCTCCTGGGTGTGTTTTGTTTCCCATTTCCCTGTCCTGGCTGCACTGCACTTACCTGCCTTCCACCCAGCATTCCAAAAAAGCCACCTCAGAACATCCTTCCCCCTGAGCACCAATAAATGACTTCCTGCAGATTAATAACTGACCAGGAGCTCTGCCAACAGCCTGGGATGTACTCTTTGAAGCTGATGTCCTAGATACCTACACTGGTTACCTGATTTCTGCTGGCACAAGCCTCTGCAAAATGAAGCACGCTGCCACACACACACACAGCAGAGCCCACAGAACAAGCTGTTGTTTCTTCTCCCAAGCCAATCTCCCAGTGTGGCTGCATGATTTTTGCCTGCATAATTATTCACTACATTCCAAACAAATTATACCTTTTTGCCTTGAAAGTGTGTTTGACAGAGTCTCTGTCAGATTTTAGAAATATTGTAACAGGAGGAAAGGAAAAAGAGAAAGAATCTGCACTCCTTTGACAAGATAGTGCTTTGACACCAGAATGTATTATACCTGTGCAAATCAACCAATTTCAACACAGTGAGATTTACAGGTACAGCAGGTATTTTCCACTGCCAACCACACAGCAGCAATGGAAAAAAAAAAAAAAAGCCAATAAATCTTTCTGGGTTGCAGAGATGAAGGACTTGTAGTAGGTCTATCTGATAGGGAAGCTAAGTCCTATGTCATTAACTCAGAATTTGCAGACCTGGACATTAATTGTAGACAAATTGAAGCAAACTGATGCAAAAGCTTCCCCACACTGCTCATCCCTTCACTGTCTGTGCATAAACATGGTAGCAGTAAAAAGGGTAAGGCTACAGTCTGTAAGAACAGCACCACCTCACAGCAGCCCACAGAAACCTCTCGAGGATCAGAAAGCACAGGATGGGATAAGTTCTCTATTAAAAATGTTAAAAAATCATTTTAGAAGTGAAGTAGCTGTTCAACATTTTCATTGGAAAGATATGACTGAATACATTTTGGTTTTAGTTATCTGTTTGTCTTCTCTTTTCAGTTAGTGATACATTAAGAAATCTGCCCCGATAAAACCTCTCAGGAAGAAGCAATGAATAACAGACATTACACAGAATATGCATAATGGTCAGAATTGAAGCAATGTTCCCAGGAAATAGCTAAAAATCTTATCTCCTGAGGTAAGAATACAGAGAGGATCCTTTTAAGCAAATATTAGTGTTTTAATATAAGAGATGGTGAAGTTATTGGCACTCTTCCTTCTTTCTATGAAGGGGAAAAAAAGAAAAATAGTAACTGACTGCCATTTATTAAAAGCTAGACTTCCAAGATCATTTAACTACCAACTGTTCCCTTGAAAACTGAAGAAGAAACACAAGCAGGAGTACAAACTTCTTGTGAGGATCCTATCAGACCATCCCCAAACTCTCCTTAAGGTCAGAAGGGAATAAGTAAATCCATCACAAAAACTGCGAGATGTACAGCTAAAAAAATCCAGATTTATTTCCCGTAATGCAGCAATGTAAATATTAACATTTTAACACTCAGACAGATGTGATTTCTTTAATCAACAGCCTCCCTAGAAGACACAGAGCACATACACACCCACACAGATTACTATTCAGTTCTCATGGGTTCTGATATTTTCCATTGGCAAGCCATTAATATCTGGCCAACTAGCTGCCACTGCACCAGCAATTCAGCACCTGGAAATTTCCAATTCTTCTGTGTATCTGAGTGGTTGTGTACACTGCTGGACCTGGGAGAGAGAGCCTGCTCACAAGAGGAAGAATTAGGAACAAGTTGTATTGGCAAGGTGTGTTTGATTCAAGTTTTGGTGAGTACTGTAAATGCAGGCAACCCCAATGAGGGGAGAGAATGATGCCTCTGACTCCATCTTACCAGAAGGCTAATTTATTACTTTATTATACTGTGTTATATTACATAATATTATGCTAAACTATACTAAAGAATACAGAAAAGATACTTACAGAATGTTAAAAAGATGATAATGAAAACTCATGACTCTTTCCAGAATCCCAACACAGCTTGGCCCCAGCTAGCCAAAGAGTGGAAACAACTCACACCAGAATCCAATGGAACAACCACCTGTAGGTAAACAATCTCCAAACACATTCCACATGTGAGCACAACACAGGAGAAGCAAATGAGGTGAGAATTGTTTCCTTTTTCTTTGAGGCCTCTCTTGCTGCCTCTCAGCTTCCCAGGAGAAAATCCCTGGGTGAAGGAATCATGTCCAGGGAATGTGAATGCCACGGGTGAGAGATGAGTCTGGAGGCTTTAACACAGCTGTTCCCAAGTAAGGCAAGCATCTGGCAAAATTACTGTAGTGGCAGTGTGATGTACTTCTGGGTCCTTACCAGCATCCTTTGATTCAGCTCTGATGTCAGCTGATCATAAACTGAATTTAAAGAGTATGGGCAGCTTTTTTCCAGGTGCCTCTCATGCCACAAAGAAGCTACAAAGGTGAGGAGTAAGACAATCCCTGCCATATCACCCATCTCCATTGCCTCACCGTGTCATCTTACACATCAGAACAAGTGTCTTAAATGCACCCTTCTGTGTCCATGTACACAAGGGTTTGGTCACTGGCTTAATTAACTGTTCCACGTTTCACAAAAGGACAACTAACTCTTATCATCAAAACTACAGCAGCTTCACTTTAAAGGATTTTAAAAGTGCTGTATGAAAGCACACTACGTAAAATTTCCATGCTTAAGAGACAAGTCAAACACAGCCAGCCTTCCTCAGGATCTATTATAATGAGGGTTTTTTTTTTTCCACTGAATAAGGAAAGAAGAAGTTTCCCAGGTAGTTCTGTAACAGCCTCTTCCTTGCACACAGCACTGGTGAACTCACAGTGGAAACACTGTTACCGAAGGGGCTGCTGGATTTTTCTGAGCAGTGCAAACCACATAATGCTAGGAGAAAACAGTGGAAGAACTCCTCATGGGACTGAGGTTTTACTACACACTGCAGCTAGCAGATGACCTTTGGCAAGGGCTTCACGTCAATAGGGAAAACATTTACTCACTGAATAAACAAAGCCAGACTGTAAGCCTTGAATTCAGATTCAAACCAGCACCACTGCTTAGACAAGAAAGGAAGAAATTCAAAGAGCCAGCAAAATGACAGCAAAATATCCAGCCCTTAAGAGCATTGAATCTAACTACTTTTGAAATCCCAAACAGAGTTTCAATTCTGCTTCCATCAAAGCTAATGGGAAAACATCACTGTCTTCACCAGTGCCAAGCCCAAGTCACTGAATTTCCCAAAGCCATCCACCCACTTTGCCTACACCAATAGCAGTGCAGGAGGAAAATTTGGGATGTTATTTGTCTATTAAGCATCCTTTCCATATTTTCATCCTTAATCCAGAAAAGGGACCTCACTGGAAGCAGAAATTCACAGCCCATTACACCTCCTTCAGTGGTTAATGATCTGATTTCTACATCTGAGGGCATGCAGAACCACCCCTGGATTATACAGAAGGCAGAATCTACTCTGGTCAAAACAAAACACAGGATTAAAAAAAAACAGCTCTTCTGTACTACAATAAGCACCTGATTCTAGCTCAGATATTTCAGGAAGACTCCAGACACTTCACCAAAATCATTCTCTTTCATTAAGTACCCAAAATCACTGTGTTCATCAAGCACTAGCCCTAGTCCCAAACTGGATTAGGATCATCAAGACTAGAAAAACAACTAAAAGATCAAGACAAGAGTTAAACTCTGTTATGGTAAAATAGAATTAATTTTTTTCTCAAAAATCGTAAGGCAAGTGTGAATCACTGGGATTTGGAAGATATAAAAGTTGTGTAAGATAATACCATTATATACCTCATGGGAAGAATGAGTTTCACAGCAGATGGAAAAACAGTGAGATGTTAAAGAGAGCCCATGCTACCATAAGCCATGTGAGAAACAGTAAATATGAAAAATACACAACTCCAAGGCATGCAGCCAAATACAGACATCCAAAACATGCATTTCCATCGTTGTTGAGACATCAGAGATAAAAGGGATCATATTAAGAGTTTCATGGATGGATGAACCCAGTAGCCTACTGAGCATCGTCACTCTGGGAGAGAGACCAAGATCATTTGGATTCTCTCACAGTTCAGATTCTTTCAGATGACCAAGGTGTTTGTGTGTTTTAAAAGGATTTCATCACTGAGAACAACAAGAGAGGGATCCTACTCCTATTACCTGCTCTTAGTTCTCCTTTTGCATTTATCTACTTAAAGAAAAAAAAGCAAAAAGGAATCCCAAACCATGAGAAAGGTGTCATCCTCAGCAAGGGAGACAGCTCTAACACACCACTGGTGCTACAAAGGACTTCTCAGACTGAAATAGGATTTTTTTTCTGTTCCCCAAAGCTGCTATGAACACTTCACACTGTAAATACAGTGTTCTTATAATACTGCCACAGGGCGTATGTAACACACACGCCTCCTGATAATAAAAGAAAGCAATCAAGGAGTGTGCCTTCTTTTTCCCCACTTGTGAAGAACACAGGCTTCCCAAAAGGAAAAACTTAATCAATTTTAACTGCATCATTTTATTAAATGATCTGTCAAGAATACGTTTTCATCCCAAGGAAAAAAAAAAAAAATCCAATCAAAACAGAAAATGGCTTGGAACCAATAAAACAATTCAAACCCTCAGGGAATTCTACCCCACAACTAATACACTGCTCAGCATGAGCAGAGAAGTCTCAGCTGTTAGGTATCCTGCACAAGGCTGCTGTAAAGCCACCTGTGAGGCACCCAGCTGTGTCCCTGGAGAACTACCTGCTGCTGCAGCCTCGGAACACTTCAAAGCCTCACTTCTCTACACGTCCCCCACGGTAAATCCACGGCTGCTGCCCTGCTCCGGCAGGCAGCACAGCACAGCAAAGCAGCCCTGACACAGATCCATGTCTGCCTGTCACTCCTGCTTAGCACCAGCCCTTCCAGATGCCTGTGCTGCTCTGCAGCTCACTCTGAGACCAACGAGGTGCTGCTGCTGCTGCCAACGCTGTCACAAAGATCTACAGCCCGGGGAGAAAACAGAGGTGCTCAGTCTCTCCATTTAGTGCTGGCCCACAGCTCCTTGCAGCAGGATCTCTGTGCCACTTAGAAATATCTCCCTGCTTGGACTCAAATTCCAGCACAAAGCAAACAGAATTCTGTGGGCAGTTTCCACTATGTTAGGCACAGAAAGAGCTGGCTGGGCAGAAGTCTTCAGGCCTTATCACAGAGAAAGCAGCATGCAAGCAAACACTACCTAAGACAGCATTTCACAAAGCCAAATTTCCCTTCTTACTTTTCCTGGTGCTGGAGGGCTTGCCCATCTATCTTCCTTATCTTTATAGCATATTATAAATACAATAATCTCATCCAAGATCAAAACACAAGAAGCAATAGCCTTTTATCTCGAAATTCACTATCAGGTGACGACTCCCCAACGTGTGGATCCATGAGATCTCTCTCTGCAGTGCTTTGCAGCACCACAGCACAAGTGCTCGGTCTCTGACACACACAATGAGCCATCCCTGCAGCTCCCTGCCACAGCACTTTGACACAAGTTGCCACCTGTCATCCCTTTCCTCAGCAGCACGTGTTTGAGTTTGAGCATCTCACAGAATGCACACACAGCCACGCACAGGCACACGTCACTCCTGGAACAGTCAGGAATTCCTCCACCTCATCTTGTCTTCCAGCACAAGACCCAAGTGCCACTCGAGCCCCAGACCAATTCCCATGGCAGCAATGTTCTACCATAACAGTTTGAACTCAAGTTTAGCAGAGGTTATCAAAGTCAATGTGAGCACCTCCCATTCACAGGCTGATAACATGATGCTGTCAAGGCCTTGAAAGTCCAGTGGACTCAGGTGTACTCAATCTAGACCCTCCACCATCTTTGTGGTGCTCCTTTGGATGGCTTCTTATGGCTTCATGTCCTTTTTATATTGTGGCACCCCAAAGTGCCCCCAGCACTCAGGGTGAGGCCACCCCAGTGCAGAACAGAGGGGACAATCCCTTCCCTTGCCCAGCTGGTGATGCTGTGCCTGGTGCCCCTCAGGACAGGCTTGGCCCTGCTAGCTCCAGGGCACTGACTCTCATTCAACTTTCCATGGACCAGGACCCCCAGGGCCCTTTTTGTGGCCTTGCTTTCCAGGATCTCATTCCCCAGTCTCTCTGTACATCCAGGGTTGCCCCATCCCAGGTGCAGAATCCTGCACTTGTCCTTGTTGCCCTTCATGTGGTTGGGGATTGCTCATCTCTCTTATCTGCTGAGGTCTTGCAGGGCCTCTTTGCCCCCAAGGGAGGGGACAGCACCTTCCAATGAAGTGTCCTTGGCACATTTGCTTAGCATTCCTTTCAGCTCCGTGTCCAGGCCATTTAGGAAGATGTTGAAGAGCACAGGGTAAGGATGGAGCCCTGCAGAGGCTGGACACCAGCTGATGTCACCCCATCTCCTAGAATCCTTTGTGGCTCACCCACCACCTAACAGGGTTATCCAGCTGTGTGCTGGACATCTTGTCCAGAAGGATCTTATGAGACACAGCATCCAAAGCTTTGCTCAAGTCCAAAAAGATTGCATCTACTGGCTTTCCTAGATCAACCAAGAAGGCCACCCTGTTGTAGAAGGATTCAACAAGCAGGACTTTCCCCTCACAAAGCTGTACTGGCTGGTTGCATTATCCTACAGCTGTTTTTCAACACCTCCCCAAATAATCTTTTCCATTATTTTACCATGATCAAATTAATCTTTTCCATGATTAAGCACTGAAGTGACACTGACAGAACTGTAGTTTCTGGGATCTTCCTTCTCTTGAAAATTGTGATGACATTTGCCAGCTTCCAGTCAGCTGGGATGTCTCAGGATTCCCGAAACCGTTCAAAAATCATAAAGAAATGTTTTTCAGTGATATCAGCTAGCTCCTTGAGGATTCTGTGATGAATCCCATCAGGCCCTATGGATTTGCAGCAACAGATCCTGCACAAGTTCAGGGTCAGCTGGGAGCTGATGATTCTCACCATGACGATCCTCCAGCTCAGAGCACTGATACCCCCTTGGGCCATCATCAGCTCTGAAGACAGGGGCAAAGAATGCATTAAACACCTCTGCCTTGTCCATGCCCCTGTTTGTGAGGTGACCATCCTCATCCTGTTTCAATACTGCCTTTTGCCACTAATGCATTTAACAAAACTCTTTGTTGCCCCCCACATTTCTGACCACCTTCAACTCCACATGAGCTCTGGCCACATGAATTTCTTCCTACAGTGGCAAGCAGCATCTCTGTGCTCTTCCCATGTCACCTGACCTCATTGTACTCAGAATGCACCTTCCTTTTTTGGCTTACATCCAAGAGGACATCCCTGTTCAGCCCAGCCTTCTGCCTTGCCTGCTTGACTAGCAACATTTAGAAATTATGAGGTGCTGTTTAAAAACTGACAAGCACGGATGGACTCCAGCACCTGCAAAAACATTTTCCCAGGGGACTTTATTTACTTGAACAGCTTTGTGGCCTGCTCTCCTCATGTCCATGTCTCCTCATGCTGTTTTCCTGGCACTTTTCCTCCTGTCAAATGATGGTGATCATTATGGGAAGTCCCTTCCTCAGCTGTGATACCCTATCGGGCAAGATGAGCCTTTCAAATCACACTTCCAGATTGTTCCAGCAACTTCAGCACAAGCCACTCTGCCCCACTCTGAGATGAACCTCATTCTTACCATCTGCCATCACTCACCAACCCTTTTTGAAAGGCACACAGTGAGCACCACACTTGCTGCTTTGCCCAAATTCTGAGCACTGGGACTACATTACATTCTGTTGTTCAGTCACCATTCCTTACCTCCTGGCAGGTTCAGATGAAAACCAAAAAAAAACCTTTCTCGCTTCCTTTGCGCAAAGCTCTGCACATGCAATCACCACATTTCAGGCCAGCAGCAGCTGCAATTCCACAGTAAATGACACACACCCCCAAGGTTATGTACTCAGTAACCTTTGTGAAGGCACCCTGGGATCCATCTCAAACACCACAGGAACCCACTGGGATTCAAAGCCCTTTCTAAATCTAAGATCCTCGTCATTCAGTCAGTGCAATGGATATTGGCAAAATTCGTTTAACTTTAAAATAACATTTGTTTAGCTATGATAGAATAAGGGTCTGCCTAAATTACAGAACTCTATTCCATAATCCATAGGTATTAAATCTTTCATTTCTCAGAACTCACGTGAAACTCTGTAAATCTTGGAAGTATTTTTCATCTGCAAGTGTCTTCAGTTCTCCTCCTGGACACTCTGCATGTAGGAGCGTGATAAATTGATAACCCCCCCAAGAATTAATGAAAAAGCAAGCAAAGTCTGAATAAAATCATGCTTTGAATTCCTTGCTCATGGAAAACAGCACACAAACTCTCTTGGACACCAAGGAATGCCTGGATTTCACACCATATCCCTTATACAAATGCCCATGAGTTTCAG
Source organism: Passerina amoena (assembly GCA_013401095.1). Lineage (NCBI taxonomy): Eukaryota > Metazoa > Chordata > Aves > Passeriformes > Cardinalidae > Passerina > Passerina amoena. Next base: position 1,279,379 of record WBNP01000602.1, read on the forward strand.
ACCTTTCTCAAGAACAAGCTGTCCACATGTCAAACCAATTTATGCAAAAAGGAATGCCTTGAAGCTATAAATGGGAACTCCTCCACTGCACAACTTGATCTCACCAGGAAACAGCATATGGAATATTCAGCACAAACCACCTTTGCAGATTTACAGACCAATGAGACTAAAAAGCCAGGTGTCAAACACTGAGCAGGAAAGCTAAAACAGCTTCACTATCTACCATTTAAATAGAGAGACCCCAAACCATAAAGAGAGAGAGCAAGCTGAAATGCAGGGTAACAAAATCTGCTTAAAAACAATCAAAGCCAGCCACCAGAAAGCGGGAGTGTCATGGATTTGAGGTGAACATTCCTGATTTCCTTTCTGCAGGCTTGGAAGAATGCAGCATGTACATCACAAGGCTTTTATGAAGGGCCTGGCTAATATGAATGCCCATTATAGTTGCTGTACTACACTATCTGGAAGGCCACAGGAACAAACAAGGTGAGCAAAAAAGAAAAGATTTCAGGAGCAAAAACTCTTCGGCACTTCCCCAAGCCTCCTCTCTCAACACCATTCCTCTGTATTTAGACAAAAGTTCAAAATCCAGAGCAATGCCTGCAGTCATTTTTCATTCAATTATATTTCACGGGTAAGATGTTCAAAAGTGACCTCTAATTTCAGAAAATGAAATCCCTGAGAACATGTTCAGATACCCAGGGACTCACTTCAGAACTGCCAGGCAAAACTGGCACTGACACCTCCTGCCCAGTGCTTCAAATATGCTATTTTGGCTTTGTGTTGAAATGAGGATTTAGAATTTTGATTCTAAGGGGACACAGCTTAACAAGTTCTCATAGTTAGGCTGAAGTACATGAAACAAATACTTTTGGGGGCTTAGCTTTAGGAAAAGAATCGAGTCTGAGGGCAAAGAAGTGACGAGGAAAGCAAGGGTGCTGACTTTAAGCTGCAAGTCTTTAAAATTCTGCAAAAAACCACATGAACACCCACACTAAAATATCTTACATGAGTCAGTAAATACACGTACGTACTCCAGGACTGCAGCCATGCTGTTAAGCTTTCTTCTCTGCTCTATTTTGCCCCTAAATGAAAGCCATTCTGCCTTCTTTCATCTCACAAGATGAGAGCACCTTTTTCTCCCTCTGAAGAACTACTGTATCTCCAGAATAATGTATTTTTAGCACTTGGGTATGAGCTTTGTGTTTCCTTGTGACTACCAAGGAAACTGATTCAGTTCAGTGATCCAATGAAAAACAACTTTTTTTTTTTTTTTTAATAAATTCCATTATTAGTGGCATCATTACTATTACATTCCAAATATTCAGGATCCTGAGCTCAAGAGAATAAAATGTAGATTTCAAAATATTTTCCAGGTTGCACAAGCCTAGCCCTAAAAAATCACCATCATTCAGGTTAGCCCAACCACATTTCCTCAGTGACCCTGGTGATGAATTTGAGATGCCTGATCACAGTAAAGGATGGTATGCAAAATCAGAACTGCAGCAGCTGGAGTCACAATCCTCATTTAGGATTAGGGAGAGCAAGGCTGAGCCCTAAGCTCAAAAACCATGAAGCAACAAGTCCACTGGAGGGTCAAGAAACACCACTGACTGAAAGAGAAGCAGGTGTTTGCCAACAGGATTCCAGCCAGGAATTGATTAAAACTGCAGCTTTTCAATTAGATGATGTCTGTTTGAAACACCCAGAATGGTCAAATGTAATTGTTGTCCCAGAATAGTCAAATGTAATTGTTGTCAGGCTCTGCAAAATGTGAGAAGGAAAAACAGCTAGTGAAAAACTTGAAGCCTTCAATACAGACCACAAAAAAATCAAGAGAAATGTTCATATTTTTGGGGGGGGGGCAAACTTGCTTCCCCTTTTAAGACTACTCTAAGTCCAGTGGGTCAGAGACACTGCTGGCAAAGTAAGATTACAGAAACAAACACAGTGAAGAGTAATCAGTAATTCTACCAAAGGCAAGAGAGATCCTGTGAAGGTGAAACCTGTAAGGGGACACCCCTGACATTCAAAGATAGCTGCAAGGAACCACTGGTATCTCCTGTACCAGGAAAAGAGGAAAGGACCTAAGCTAAGTCAGTCATTCTTTTCAGGGAAGTCTGAATGACAAAAAGCCTTGGAAGTGCTGACCCCACATTAAACACTCCTTCTGAACATGCATATAGAAATAGAATGAGTATGCAGGAACCTGTATCTTAATTCACCCAGTAACAAGAGGCAAAAAAAAAAAAAAATCAATGTAATCAAGGAAAGAACAAATGTAATGCAAAGGAAATGGTATATAGTCAAATAATATTTGAAAAAACTTTTAAAACCTCACTGCCTTTGCCGTGCAATTTATTCAGTGAAGTTATTTGCAATAACCAGGCTTTAAAACAGACAGATCATAAAAGGGCAAGAGGTTCCCTTTCCTTTTTCAAACTCATTTTCTTATATCATGATCTATGGAACAGATATTGGGGAAAATATAATTCACTAAGTTGCTAGCTCTATTCCAAATAGTCATACATCAAACGGCATTACAAACAAGCACTGTAATCAGCAACAGGTCAGTCAATTGTATCTATTTCAGAACTTCAATTCCAAGATTAACTGCTTCATATTTTATTTGGTAAAAGCTGTTACACAAGGCACATAAAGAGATCAAAGGCTTAAAGAAAACAGCTAAGAGAGTGAAAATAAAGATTAATAATATGAAACACTATTTTATAAAGCTGCTAGGGAATGAAAAAAGGGGGAGGCTAAATTTTAATGGAAGATATCATGTTTGTTGCTACTTATCTTACAAATTAAAACACAGCTTTGTTTCTGGGAAGTACACATCACCTTTAAGGAAGTACACAGATCTCAATTTTAATCACCTCAACTAAACTTCTAACCAACAAAAAACGTGTCTGGTTTGTTTGGGGTTTCTTCTTCCAAAATCCCCCAATTGTAGGTAGCTCTCCAAACTCAAGCCAAATTCCTCACCTCTAACAGATTTTGCTCAATCCTTATTTGGATGAACTCCTAACCAACCTGCTAGTTCTTACCTTCTCTAATCCCTTCACCTTTACTACTGATTTCAGCACCAGTTTGCCCAGGGTTGTTTAGAGAGGCAGCTTTGGCCATACCTGAGCAGATCCCAGGCAGCACAGACACACCTATGAAATGCATGCAGGTGAAGCACACGGAGCCACAGTGCACCACAGGGGTAAATTCTCAGAGTGAAGCTTTCCAAAGCACCTAGGAAACCACCCCAATCATTTTCAGACTGAAATTTTAGGAAAAAAAACCACCCCAGGCTTGAAGATGTGCATCCAGATAGGTCAAATTAAAACCACAAAAAGCTCTCTGACAACTGGCTAAGCTGCAGTACTGCCAAGTGCAACCTACTTGCCCATTTGGGCAAATAAGACACCTTGGCACATTCCCCAAACTGGTATTTTGTCCCTCCCCCCCACCTCTTGTTTTTTCTGCTTAAATGAAAGATTATCAGTCCTGGAATCCAAACACAAGACAGAGAGAGACACCACAGTGTGTGCTAATTAAAGCAATACAGGAACAGTTAAAAACCATAAATAAAAAATTAAAAACCATTCTGTATCCAATTTAGTGATGTGCTGAATTCTAATTTTTGTAAACAATTCCTCAAAGAAACTCTTCAAATGCAGTGAGGAATAACTTTTATGCTCTGTTATTATTTTCTGCTTAAGTTTGAACCACTATACTTGCCCAGTGTGTAAGAGGGTGTGAGAAGACTGAAGCAAATTTAAAATCCTTATGCAAACTTCTATGGGCAACGTCAGCAGATGTGGAGAATGATCACTCTGTCCTTATAATGATTAAATTATGCTGCTTGCCAAAATTTCCAAGATGACCACTGACTTTTTGTGGGACATAAATTTGTAGAGAATTTTTCAAGTTTGATAGAAAGTTTATATTGTACAGCAAATGACATTATAAACAAGTGCTGCAAGAAGTAACAGGTCAGTCAATTGCATCTATTTCAGAATTTCAATTCCAAGATTAACTACTTCATATTTTAATTGGCAAAAGCTCTTCTTTTATCTTATTCTCTAAAACTACATGTTTTAGCTTAGCTCTTGTTTTATCTCACCCACTAAAATGTCAGTTCAGTGGGGGGATCCTGGATCTCCCGGGCTCAGAATGACCAGATCCTTACAACACACATTGCTCCCAATATGCAGAACGCCTCTGGCACATGGAGCACTGCGTTAGGACACGTTTTTCCAGCTCGTAACCTCCTGCACTCTCCACCAAAGGAGCACTTACTGCCATTGTCGTCAGAGTCCTCACTGCTGCTAGGAAGCCGGTGGCGTTTCATGATCTCCCCGGGAAACAGCAGGCAGCCTGGGAAGCAATGAGACAGCACTTAACCCCAGGTAATGACACACACACTCAGCAGCTTGCTGCTTCTGATGGCATGCGAGCATTTACAGCACACAAAGGAAAACAAACAACTCCGACAGCAGCTGAAAGACGAACAGGGAACCTCTCAAGGGCGCCTGATTAGGCTGGTATCCTATGAGCAGGTGAGCAGCACTGCAGAGTGGCAGTGACATCCCACCCATGCTTTCCCCCCACCAAAAAGCTGCGTTTTGTCCTGAGAGGCGTTAAAATCGCTAAATATCAGCAGCCAATGTGTGCTTAACTTCCCCTGCCTATTCTGCCACTAGATTCGCAATACAATAACGTTTTTACTGCTTGTGTCAATATTTACTTTGGCTAAGATATTTTTGGAGCAATTTTGTTCCTGTTTAAAGCGCTAGATTTACGAAATCGGAGATTAAAGTCATCCACTTACACATAAAAAAAACCAAAACATCAGCAGTAGCAAGCCCAGTTTTCCCAGATTAACTAAACATGCATCATCCATGCCCTGGAAAGCACCACCCTCTAAGATGAGAGGGTTACTTGCTCCTGCAGGGACATTTCAGCACCATGCCTAACACTAACTCCTCTTTGGGAGTAAGATAATTCAGATCATTATTCAGAGGTTCTTCCAAACTGCCAGATTTCTACTATTCCTATTTTGGTAGAAATACCAAATTCGTGGGCACGTGGGGCTGTGATGAAAAGGCCAAAAGTTCCAAATCTTTTTAAGCGCGCTGACATTTTCACGTGTATTCCCTGTGGAACGAAGCCAAATTCAGTAAAAACGAGGAAGCTGCAAGTAGCCAGTCAGTATTTACATGTAAAAAGCTATTAAAAAGTGCAGGTTGAAGAGCAGACAAAGACATGACAAGACAAGTCCAGAAAGGCATATCCACTCTAAGTTAAACTGACAAGGACTCTAGATGCACATCAAAACCCCTGAGTCTTTGCTTATCACATATCAATCCTGGTATCAGCAAGGTCTGGGCACTCTGCTGGCAGCAAATCCCTCATACCCACCTCTGCACACAGATTTGGAGATCAGATGCCAAGATATTCCTTTGCTTCTAGCTAAGTGCAGAAAATCTAACCTTATTTCCATGTGAGCTCAGACATCCTCAAACCCTCTAAACAGAACTCCTTGCACTGGTCCTTCAGTGTAAGAATTAACTGCTCCAACTTTGCTCACTGAGAGCACAGCTCATTGCAAGAAATTCAGTAATGCCCTCAACTTTTATAAGGCTGATTCCCAAAATAAGAAAACCCAAAAAACCTAACAAAGCCTGACACTATTTACAATGAAGCACAAAAATATCTGCTTGCAGAGAACTTATACCAGTTCCAAGAGCACAAGCATTGCAGGATTGCCTCCTTTTTCACATTACACCTGCAAACAGAGTTGGGGGGAAGCCTCCCTCCCACAGACTGACTTTTCAGAGTGGGATTTAATACACCTGTCACTGAAACATGGAACAGTTTTGAACTGCAAACTTTGCTCACTAAAGAGAAGCTGAATGGTTCACATCACCAAGACCTTTTGTCACCACTTCATAAAGTAAAAGTTCACGTACAGTGTCTGATGCCAGAGAAAAAAGAACCATCAGTGGCAGCCTCTTACAGGGCTAGAAGAATTCTCTCCAAAAAATTGCTTTGAAGCAGGCCAGAACTTTGTGTGTAGGATGGGAGATGGAAATGCTGCCAGTGGATAAATACCCACACCAGCCAGGACCATCAAAACCCAATGAATACAGATCTGGTATAAATTTAAGAGATCCAGAGCCAAATTCCTATACAGTCACTTAGAAAGACAGAAAGCCAATATTCAGATTCAAAACAGGCTGAAAAATCAATTAGTTCTTACAAGGCCAAAATGAGAGGGATGAATATCTATCTATCTGTAAGGTACTTTTTCTATCAGTTCACATATTAATAACAGCAACGTAAAAGAAGATATTCACCTATCAAAAATCTCCCATTAACAAAGTAAAGAAAACTTGGAAGAAAATTCAGGAAATTTGTTCTGTGTCAAAAGTGCAATATGTATATTTCTGGTTCAGTTATTGGTTTATTTAAAGCACAATACACTGTGAAACAAAACAGTTTATGTACACTAAGACACACCTGTGAACTTGCAACAAGCAAGAAAATTTGGAGTTCTGCTCCTTCACATCTTTCTGGACAAATGCATTTTGAGTTAATCTTCTCCTAACATACTTTCTGCAAATTCAAAAAAAAAAAAAAAAATAAGGAAAGAGATGGAACCTTCTTGCTCCTACCACGTGTCTTTAAAAAACAAACCCAACATCTCCTTTCTGGTTGCTGTTTAAAGGAAAGACTGGTAATCACACCTCCCACAGTTTAAGCACTCTCCAGAGCTTTTCAGGAAATAATCCAGAGCAGAAGCCACTTTCCTGAGCACAGAGTATTAGATAAGGCAGCTAATTTCCTTGTCCACTCTAGCCAGGCATCTGAAGTTGGCCACACTGAAAAGCCTGTGTTCTCAATTGTAACATTAAAAGAAATATCCCATTTGATGAAGCTCCTAGGAGATTGTTTTATAGATCTGTGTGGGGAAAAAAAAAATTAAACTTAGAGATCTCATTTTCCCATCTTTGAGCCTAACCTGAGTTTACAGGGAGCTAAATCACAGATGAAAAAACAGCATTTGGCTTCTTAGAGCAAGACTCAAACCTCATAAGATTAACCCCCTGGAACTTTAGTCATTAGGAGAACAGCTTTTTTTCCAACCTCTAAAATCATTTTAAACTGCTGCCACCAGATGTTCATATCTAACACATGTTCTAGAGATAGCACTGGAACAGCTAGCAAGGCTTACAGCCATGCAGATTGAAATGCTGCTGGCTTCTGTCAGGTGGTGGCGACTCCAGGTCACACAAGAAACATGGTAACCAGTGCACATTAAAAACAAACATGGGTTAGGCACAGTGATGGTTAGATGCAGACTGATACTGCAAGGCAGGCAGACACCACCCTCACTATGCCTGTAAGCAAAGAGAATTCCCATGTAAGCATAAAACCAGCAAAACATTAGAGGCCAGCTTTAACACCAGGAGCAAAAGCTACAAACCCCAGCCTGCCACACTTGCAGGGCAGGAGGAGACACCCAGATGACTGAGCTCAATGCCAAGTGCCTGCAATCACATAACTGCTGTCCAGCCCTGAAGTCCCCACAAAAATCCACTGCATCTACCACCCAGGCGCTCCCAAACCCCTTCTCAGAATGAAGAAAAGAATGAATGTGAAGAGAGGACACAGTCAGCCAAGCAGTGCTTGCGGGGGAACCCTGGATCTTCCATCAAACATTGCTGTTTTTCCCAAATCCTTACAGCAGCCCAAAAGGTGTTTGCCCAACACACTGTTCACCCAAAGGGAAAGCCCAGCACTCCAAAAGCTGCTGCAGTCCAACAACCCTAAGCTGACAAAGGCTGCCTCACCAAGCCACACTCTGTTTCCAGTGACTCCTGTGAATTCCTAATAACTTTATATATATAAACTTTCAGTTTCATTTCCTCGAAAGAGGATTGTTTCTTTTTGTTGAAAGCATCCTTTCAGAAATCAGTCAGACCAAAACACAGCACACTGATCATGTTTTCCCCTGACACTCCAGTGTAACATCCCCCACTTTACTGGGGAGGAACCAAACTGGGCTCAGGCTAATGCCAGCCTTCAGCCTAACACAGCTTTTGAGAAACAGCCACGATTCTGCTGGCCACGCTACTCCAATTCCACGGGTGGCAAAGCATCAGAGAGCACTTCATGCAGTCACAGCACCTTGATAAATGCACCAGTGGGACACAGACCATGCCTTTCTAGCCCCCAGTCACCCTCAATGAGCTGGCCACACCAGGGCAGCACTGGTGAGGCCAAGCACAGCTCACAGCACACCCTACTCTGCTGCTCCAGAGGCTGAAGGTGCTGCTTCTCAAGCTGCTTTTCCATCCTTTTTAATCGTCCTTGCCCTGGAAGTTAAGCTCTGAGTTTTGCTCAATGATTGGATACAAACTTTAAACATAAGGATGTAACTCTGGATTTCCATTGAGCCTTTGCTCAAATTGTTTTTGAAGGCAAAATTACCCCACCTGAAACTGATTTCTGTACTTTGGAGAGCGTGGGAAGCCTTTTTCAAAACACTTGTAAATGCTGTGCAAATGAAATGACTGGACAATAACCCAATATAATCAATGTCAGGCCACACAATAGCATTTGAATTTACATATCCCTGTGGGGCTGACCAACAAACATCTCAATCTGTACAAATAACCAGATGCAGGTAGGCATACAGACTTTGCTGTGCATTTCCCAGTATTTGATGACAGATGCAGTGCAATGGCTTAGACTCAGCACCCTGACACAGCACAGCAAATTCACTATTTTCAGCAGCGGTCATTACCATGCTACTCCATCCTTACCTCTCCAAGAGATAAATTATCAACAAAACCCAAAGATCCCACTGGACACTGACGTCAGGACTTTTTATTTTTCCTCCCACACTGGAGTCACAGGAATTACACTGATAAGAGTGTAAAAAATGAAAGAGCAGAAATGCAGAAACCACCCCATGAAACTGGAACAACAGCATGCACACACACACATCCATGTGCCACATACCACGGGCACAGTTAAGAACCCCACACAGATCTTCACTCAGTTTGACCTCAAGTAGAGAGGCAATCAAAGAGGAAGATGTAAAGTGTGTCAGTCCTTGTTATGCAAATGGCTAAACAGAACCAGATTGTAAAAAAAAAAAAAAAAAAATTATACACGGGAAAATCTACATCCTCAGGTCAAAGGTTTTCCACAGCACAATTCTTAGTGAAGTATTTTCAAGGGCTGCATAAACCCCTGGGTATAAGAGTGTATAATTCAAACTCTGACAGACAATTAACTGTAACCATGTTAACGGGTGTCACTGTAACAAACTGCACCGAACAGCTGCAGAGACAGAATGGGAAAAAAGCAGAGTTATGACAGATGTACACCCTGAAGACAAACTGAAAAACTGCCTTTTCCTGAAAGTAACCCACTAACTGCAATGAAACGAACACTTAATTATCTCTAGTACACAAGAAATTGCTTCACAACACCTATTGTACAAATGGAAGTGAAGTGTGACACAGCTTAATAAAATGGGTAAGAAGATGGGAGACATTTGGCTTCTATTATTGGGCTCTTTTTAAGTTGCTTATTTATAACACCACCCCTTGTTCACTGACACCTGACATCACAAGAGGAAAAAAAAAAGGGAAGCACATCAGAAATAAGTTGTATTACTAAAATCCAGCTAGAACTTTTAAAATCCATTATGGAGCACTATCCATGGTGCAAAGAGTCACAGACCTTAAATGTGGAGGATAAAAATCCCCCAAGTCTCACGAAACAAAGAAATACTTGGCAAACAAGGCCAACAGTGTTCTCCACAGGGAGTATTTCTACCAAATTCAGCACACCTATTCAAAATTTATCAATACATGAAAAAAGCACAATTTGGCCGTATCAACCCAACACTTCTCAGGAATCCACGTGCTCATTTATGCAGCTGTACAAGCCAGCTCATAACGTCAACTTCCTACCTGAGCAGTGGCAGCAACTTATTCCCAAAGTGTGGGAGTGAGTGAAACTGCCCATCCAAAACCCTGAGTAATGCATAAACTGGGTTCCAAGAATTAATGCAACCCAGCCTGCAGCCACTGCAGTTCATCTCTTCCACCTTGGTCATCTCCAGCTGAAAACAGGAGCATGAAGCAGCAGTACTAAACACATGGAGAAATCATTTGAGGAAACACTGGAAGTTTTTGGGGTTTTTTTTTACTAGTTCTGTGAATTGGGAATGAAACCAGAGAAGCTGGAAGGGAAATCTGCAGCTGTGAGAGAAAAGGGGAGTTTATTATTATTATTTTATTTTAAACATATGTATTAAACATAGCTCAAAAGCAGGGAGCAAGTGGTATCTGAAGCCAGAGGGAAAATCCTGCCACTAAAACATACAATCCTTGCTGTTTCAACAATATCCCACTGAGTGTGAGAAACCTCTAGAAATAGAATCATAACAAGCATATTTTGGCATAACTTTAATGAAGGTTTTAGGTTTGCAAGTGTGGGCAGCTTCTGACTTAGTCAAAAGACAGCACCTGCTTGAAAAGGAAATTATTCCAAATAACAGCTAATTGTTTCTCAGCAAAATGGGGCTGGCATAAAAGCATCTTCAGCCTTTGACATTAAAACGTCAACTAAGACGTGTTGCTAAATCCTGCCGGAACTTCTGATACTCCCACGGCCTGTTTCACTGGCAAGGGGCGAGGGGGCTGACAGATCTCGGGATGCCCCGGCTCTCCCCAGCCGCTGAGCCGAACAAACTTTCTCAGAATGAGCCCATCAGCCGCAGAGGGCGGGCAGGAGAAGCTGGCCGGCGGCAGGCGCTGCTCGCAGGTGCGGGCTCGGAGCCGCTTCCCGCAGGCTGACAGCAGCCGAGCCTTCGGGAGTCACTTCCAAAGCCGCACTCACGCCGATCCCCGGCTGGGCGCCGCTCAGGGCGGCTTTCCTCATCCTCCTCCTCCTCCTCCTCCTCCTCCTCCCGCAGCGATCCCGTCTCGGCTCCGCGCCCGCCCAGGGCTGGCGGCAGCGACCCCGGAGCCACCGGGGCACGGCCGGCCGAGGTCACGGAGCAACCTCCGGGCCGGGCTACGCCTCCCCCGCGGGGGTGGCACCTTCCCGGCCGGCTGCCATGGGAAGCGGCGGCGCGGCTCGCCCCCTCCTTCTCCCTCCCTGCCGGCTGCCGCTCCTCCCCGCCGCCGGCCGCACCAATCCGCTCGGCCACGGCTGCAAATCAAACTTGGTGCCCCCGGCCCCGCCGCCGCTGCCTCAAAGCGCCGCCGCTGCCCAAAACGGCCGCGGCACCTTCCCCGCCCGCCCCCGCGGCCACGCTGCCACGGAGGGGGTGGACGGGACGGCGGATGGAGCGGCAGCTCGGAGACGAGCTCGTTTTCTCTGTCCGTCTCTCCTCCCACTCCCAGACAGTTCTGGAAACTGTGTTATCACCTCTTGTCACAGGAAACCAACCAGCAGGCGGTGCAAACAAACAAACACCCTTTGCCTCCACCCTTCCCAAAATCATCCTATCGGCAACGAACGGGCGGGCGCGAACGGGAAGGGAAAAGCAAATAATTAAAAAAAAAAAAAAATCCGCAAATAAAACCGAAGCAACAAAACACCCCCCCCCCCCCCCCCCCCCCCCCCCAAAAAAAAAAAAAAAAACAAACAAACACCACCAAAATTCTCCTGGGAGCTGGCGACTACGCGAGCCCAGGGCCGGGCAGGGTGGCTTTGTCTAAGAGGAACAAGTGGAATGATGGCTGGAGCCGCACTCACCTCCCCGGGGAGAGCGGCCCGTTACACAGCGATGCCGCAGCCCCGCTCCGTCCCGCTCGCCGGGCACCGGGGCAAGAGCCGGAGCGCGCAGCTGCCCCGACCGCCGCCCGAGCAAGTTGGGGCGATCGCCGCCGCTCCCCGCGCTCCCCCCGCGATGTTACGGTCGCGCCCCAACACCGCCGGCCGCCTTTCCGCTCCCTCGCCCACAAACTCCGGCCCGGCCACGCGGGCTCGCCCCTCGGCCTGCGCCGGGAGCCAGCGCCAGGAGGGGGCCGGGCCCCCCCGCGTCCTGCCCAAGTTCTGTGCGCGCCCCCCGCGCCGCAGCTCCCGCGGCCGGGGCCGGGGTCGCCGTGCACCTGCCGGCCGCTGCCCCGATGCCGCCCCGCGCATTTCCCCGCCTTTTCCCACTCTCAAACACGTGCGCTCCGGGGCTCGGGCAAGTTGCTCTCCAGCGGGAGACACCGCGCACCCGTCTGGGGGGACGGGGCCAGCTCTGACAGCCCGACGCTCCGCGCCTCCAGCGCCCATCGAGCGGGAGGCAGACCGGCTGCGGCTCCAAAAGGCAACTTCTGTTTCATTTCACCGATGAGCAGTTTTTATGCTTTCCAAGCATTTTTCCCCCCCCACAAGCCAAATCCAACTGCGACTGGAAGGGGTAAAAGGGGGGGAGAAGCAAAGCTGCTCTCGCACGCCGAACACCTCCTCTCCCACGCACAGCGCTCCCCGCCCGCGGCGAGAGGCGCCGGCTCTCGTGGGCATCTGGGTTACACGGTGCCACACAGTGGCCATGGCTCTCCCCCACCCCCTTCCTACACATCAGTATCCGAGCAAGACTTGCGCTCTGCCATTGCCATCTGGCTACCAAGTTGCTCCAACGCTCCCTACTTTCCGCGGCGGGCGGGCGGGCGAGACCCGGCGCTGCCCCCGCGGCGCAGCCTGCAGCGACGCCTGGGGCGCAGGGCCGGCGGCACGGCACGGCACGGCGCAGAACGGCACGGCACGGAACACCGGCGGCTGCCTCACTTGGCCGCCGCACCTGGGCAGCGCAACAAAAAGGGAGCCGGAGCCGGCACCGGGCGGCAGCGCTGCCTCCCCTCCCGCCTCCGCCCCGCCACAGCCCCGCACAAGTTGCTTGTGGGATAGCGGAGCCGCAACTCGGCCGCCTCCCCTCGCCCCGTACCGAGCGGCGCGGCTCTTGGCGCCATGTTAATGACGTACTATCTTATTTCCACTAGGCAGCGACCTTCGGCACGAAACTGCTCTCCCGCCGCCTCCGGAGCGACAAAAAAAACCCCATCAAATATGGCTGTGCTGGCGGCTCCGCGGCTGGCGCTGCGGCGGGCACGGTTACCTGCTGGCGGCGGCGCGGCGGCGGCGAGGGCGGGCGGCGCGGCCGGGCTCCCCCTGCGCGGAGGGCTCGGGGCCGCCGCATGAGTTCGGGCTGCGGGCACGGAGAGCGGCTCGCTGCGCCACACACACGCACAGCACACACACACACACACACACAGATTCCCTCTGACTGACGTTTGTACTTGTTATGGAGGAAGGACTCCGTGAATCAAACTCGTTTCTGGGTCACTGCTGCCACAGGGGGGAGCTGCTTTAATCCCCTGCCAAAACTGGAAGGCGAGGGGAAGGGGGAGAGAAATCATCATAATAATAATAATGCAGCGCCGGGGTGGGGAGGCGGCGGCGCGGCCCCGGGGGAGCCGCCGTTAACTCTTGGCGGGCCCGGCCGCACCGCGCGGGGCTCCCGCCGCCCCTCGCCGCCCCCGGGGGAGCCGCCGCCTCCCGCTCGTGTTTCCAGCGGGCTGGAAAATGGGAAACGATACGTGTCTGCACCCGCATCCCGCCCGCGGCACTGCTGGCCTTACCCTGCGACCATTAAGGCTTCTCTCCGAAAAGATTTAAAGGCGATTTCGCAAGCAGGAATTGTAGCGCTGCGCTGGCTCCCCGCGCAGAACGCGTGAGTCGCTATTTGTCAAGCAGAGAAACTGAGGGTACCAAGAGTTAAACGCCGCGGCCACATGCGTAGCGCATAATTGCCGGGGCAAGAATAAAACTGCACGCTCCCTATTCTCAGCCCCCAGCGTTATCCCTCTGGCTCGTTAACTTTGATACTTCTCAAAGACTAGAAAGAGCCAACGCAATCTGCGGTTCAGTTCACATCTCTCTAGCAGGAGAGGAAATTATCTTAAATTGGCACCAAATGACATACTAAACTTCCCATTACCTAAAAAGCGTGCTTGAATGCAGATTTCCTTATTTTTTCTACATAAATCGCTTTAGCTCACGCCATACACCTGTGCTCCCTGAGTGAAAAACTCCCCCTTTCGAGCAGAATTCCTGAGCAGATACAGTCTGAGGGAATAAACACCGCAGAGAAGATTCAGCAGAAGCTCAGACACAGAATTAAGGCGATCTGTGTAAAGTAATCCCCATAGTATGCAAATACAAATGAATGCAGCCTCCACAGCAACATCAGCCTGCCAAGGAATCACACCTTAGTTCAGCAGAGGAATTGGGTCGTTACTCATCCCTGCAAACCGAGTCATCTATTCTACTGTCTCACCCACCCACCCATCCAATAATGGAGCAGCACTTACACTGAAGCTGCACATCCTAAAAAGTTGTACTTTACTACAAAAACATCCTCCCCCCCCGGAGATATTCTTTCGCTGGGAAAATCAGACAGTCGTGGTTTTATTCACAGAACACCCTGAAGCACCTTCAGATTTTCGAGTCTAAGACTTTGATTCCCTTGTTTTCTACTACATGAAAGTACAAAAGGCATGAATTCCCTACTTTTTTCCTGCTCTTGCCTTGGCATCTAGACCTGTAAAGATACCTGTTGGCATAGCTTTCTGTACATCAGCAGCTTAATTAGCAACATCCATGATGATCCATGCAACACACCCCATCATAGTACCTGATAATTATAATAAACTTACTGACACACCCCTGTCACCTTACCCTGAACTTCCAGGACTGCTCATTTTCAACACTGGCTGGAGTCTGAGTTGTTCTGTGTTTCCTAAACCTGTTGCTGTGCCATGCAATAAACCCCAGAACAGAATGGGTCTGAGTTTTTCCCCCTGAGTGCTCTCCAGGCCCCTCAGGAGCTCAGGGACTGCTTCTCCTAAGTTCATAAAAGGTAATCATGGTTAGCAAAGCTACTGTCAATTGGCATTTATTATCCAGAGGCATGCACTTCTACTGAGCTAATATGATGATGTTTCTTCTAAATAATTTTAAATAATATTGCCCATTGTAAAAGACCACAGAATCACAATAAATGCTATTTTGTTCCACTTTCCTGAATTCTTTCCAAGAAGTTCAGAACAAGCTTCTGAGAAGAGCTTAAATGTGAATGGGCTCTAATTTCTCAAGAGGAAAGACAGAAACTTTCCTGTCTCAAGCTCTTTGGATTTGAGACAGTAATTCTATTTCCCTGTAGTTTTCCTTTGCATATATAGCCAAGTTTGTATTACACATTATATTTTAGGAAACATTTCTCTTGGAAGCCACATTTAAGATAACGTGAATGTTTTCATGGTACCATGAATGATGGGCTGTGTTTTTAAAAAGTACCATCTCCATTACTGTAGAAATCTCTCCCAATTTCTCCACAAGCAGCTAGCCCAGTCTTTACAGGAAGGTAGCACAACTGGAACAAAGATGCTATTTTGTCTCTGAGTACAGTGCATCCACAGAAACTCCTCTGGAATAATACACTTCTATGTTTTAAAAGGAAATACTAAAGAAATCAAAGGGTTAGGAGCTGTTGGAATAATTTTGGAAGTGATTGGAAAACAAAAAGGAAAGGTTACTGCTGCAGCACTACAGGTATGAGGTATACCAGCATAGCTGTGATCAAACAACTTCTGCTACCTGCACTGACTAAAAACCAAGGGGATGAGGAAAACTCTGCTGTAAGTAGAGTCAGTAGAAGTTTTGGCACCACCCTTGGTCTCTAACAGGTATTTACCCTCTCAGCAAAGCAGGCACTTTGTTATAATAAATAATGTCATAAGGCTCTGTGCCTCTCTCACTTATCTGCCAGTGTTATCATTTATTCCAGGAACGCTCAGAGAACATGTATCCAGCTTAGAGTAAGGCTTTGTGCTAGCACACAGAACTTCTGGTCCCTTCTCCAAGTTGTCTCATCAGATACACTCATATATTAAACTTTATTTTAATTTTTTTGTTAGTTTCTTAATATTCCCCTCTTGGATTGGTACGTTTTTAGCAGATGCACAAATCCAAGGAAAGACTATATGGCTTTTCAGCACCCTTTTGTGGAAATCTGTTGCTGTAGCAGTGGCTAATAAAATTAATTTCCTTCCTTCCTCCCACCCTCCCTTCCCTCTTTCCTCTTCCTTTTCTTATTTTCTATTTTGACAATACTCCTTTTACAATTGAAATCTTTCCCACTAATTAATACAGTCCTCACACATGAAGGTGGAGCTAACAAAGCTGAGTTTCTCCTCACTGTTAAATTCAGTCCAAGAGTATAACTTAAAATTCAAAACTGTTTTGCTCTTTTGGCTCCAGCTTTCAGGAACTTCCATTTTCTCTTTTTTTCATTTTGAACACTAGAACCTTGAGGAGAAGCACAGTACAGATCCAAATTAGCACTGTCAACACTAGATTGTACTTAAAGAGTGGGATTTTCCAGAGAGCTTTCATATCTCCTATGATAGATAGATAGGTAGGTATTTTATAGAGCAGAACCATAAGACAAATGCAGAGTTTGGCCAATTCCTTTCGAGGTCCATTTTGTCTCTAACTGGTCTCATCTCACAAGCAAGGGGAAAAAAAAAGTTTTGACTCATGCAAATGTAAATCTATACCACTTACAAGCTGCATAAGTGCAATATTTTTAACTCCTGCAGAAATAAAACTTGCTCAGTGCAGCTCCTGCATGGCCCATAGAGGAACACAGTTGTCACAGTTTTGTCCAATCCAAATACATCATTTATGGCAAGGTGGCACCTGACTGTTTCACAAAATTACGCACAGAACCCCCCCATGATTGGTGCTCTGGCTTTTTCATCCTTCTCATTATCTACAACAACAAAATTTGGTGTGTCTGGATTAGGCAGGTCAAAAAGGCTGAGCTCAGGTAGTACATTATTGCCTTTAACTCTGAAGCTGAGGTTTACCACGATTGCCTGAGTGATTTCTTTATTCATACACCAAAGATGTGATTTCTCCTGCGCTCACAACCCTCATTCTTCTGGTTTATAATTCCTTTGGTTTATTGGGATGAAGTCATGAGAGATCTCTGCCTGGATGTATGGGCCAAGTAGTCCAGGAAGGGGAAGCTGTGCCAGTGAAGGATGAGGATGGAAAGGGATGAGAATGAATCCTCAGAGCTGAACTTTTTATTTAGTGGGCTTGCACAGAGAGACTTGTGTACTTTTTTTAATGACAAAACTTGAGAAGTAGAGATTATTACACTAATTTTATCTGTGGGTAGACAGGGGCCTGCAAAGGTTATATCACTCACACAAGTCACATGTTAACTCAGCATTAAAACCAAGAATAGAAACCTGAAGTAATGCCTCTCAGTCCAAGGTTTCTAATGATTAAACCATATCCTCCCCTTTGGCCTGGGCCACAGCACAGAACACAGTACAAAGTGTACCTCCATGACATTTTGCACATAGATATTTGAAAATGTTTCTGCAAGTCAGACATAATCATTGCATGGATATGCAAGTGCTGACACTGAAAAG
Organism: Passerina amoena; assembly: GCA_013401095.1. NCBI lineage: Eukaryota > Metazoa > Chordata > Aves > Passeriformes > Cardinalidae > Passerina > Passerina amoena. The sequence continues at coordinate 1,296,904 of WBNP01000602.1, forward strand.
GAAGCAGGGACAGGTATGCCCAATAGCTAAAATTAACTATATTTTAAAAAATTTATAGGTACTGAAATCACATGCTCCCCAGTTGTTGTAATTGAAAAGTGGAAGCTGACTGGAAACCAGTAGAACAAGAAGCTCGATGGAACACTGGAAACAGACTTGCAGGTTAAGCTGGATGAAGATGATGCATCACCTTTAAGGGAAATAACACAATTTTGTACATGATGAGAGGAGTAATTAGCAGCCGAGGTAAAGCCCTAAGGATTATGAAAACCTCAGGCAAGTGAGAATTTAGCAGCAACAGATCAAATCTCAGCTGAAGTATCTACACGTGCCTATCTGGCAGCTCATCAGGCAACGTTACAACAGCTCATCTAAATGAACTTCAACATTAAATTGTGTTTGTGCAGGCAGAAATCACGTAGTGAAAGAAAGGTGCTGTGACAAGACTTGTGGAAGAGTTCAAAAGAATCTGATTGCAGATTTTCTGATTGCAGAGTGCAACCTGATAACTGGTTGCTAGAAGTGGAGCAGTGGTACCAATTCATCACAGAAGTACAGAAAAAATATCTTTTTTTTTCAGTAACAACTTAGTGCCAAAATTACTTTGAAAAAAAAAAAAAAAACAATTTGCAACTCTGTATCTTTAGGAATCAGAGAAATATTAACTCAAAAAAAGAAAGATCAGGTGTTCCAATTGCTATGAGCAGTTTGTGATAGCATGCCTACAAAGAGCAGAAATCCTGGAAGCAACTTCCCACATGGTTCCTTTTAGTACTTGATGGAATCACCACAGAGCTGCTCCTGTTTGTGCTGTCTCCTGGGACAGCTTCCTCCAAATGCAATGACTCTCAGTTCATTGAATTTAAAGCTGTTTGCAGGCCATGAAACTGAGGTTTGCCACAAGGGCCAAGAAATGCTGCAACCTCCATGGCAAAAAGCAAACCTAGCACAATTAGCCATAAGATAGGAGGTATTCTCCTTGTCCTCAATAGGTATAAATAAGCCCCTCTCCTCAGTTTCCATGCTTGAAATCCCTCTTATGGGGTGTGGCAATCATGATTTCAACAAATGGCAAATTTTCTCCTTAAATAGTCAGAGGTCCACTTATTTCAGATGCAGTTGTGCTGAAACCTACTTCAACTATTAGTAATTTAGCTCAGTAGTAGACAAAATAAAAGGGTAGAAAGAAGTGATCACTACTAGAGAAAGGAAATCTTAGTTAAAGAGACAACTGTTGTTTATTTCAGCTATTTTATTTTACCAATTATATGTTTTAGAAATTAAGTTGTTCAGTGTTTAACAAGTAGAAAAAAATATTGAGAAAACTAAAATAAATATCTTTTTCTTGTGGCAATACCAATTGCTGAGCTTTTCCACTGTGTAAACAAGCACAAAAAACCAGTTTGGGATGTTTTAATCACCATCAATGTTATAAAAGCTGCCTCATGGACTGAGATTCCACTACTGTTTATGCTCAGAGGTTCAACAGTACCCAACAAGAGGTTTGGGATATTCAGCAGAAAAGAATAGGGGAAAGCTGAGCCCTTATCTAACCCTCCTCCATCTGTCACACCCTCCCAAAGAGGTGGGGAGCTGTTGGGATCAAGAGGGCAGTTTATGCCATATATCCATGGGCAGAAATAACCCTGCAGACCCCACAACCATGCAGAAACTGGCCTGAGCTGCCCCTGTCATTAACACATACCCAAAGCAGCACAGTTCTCACTGTTACACTTCCAATTTGCTAAGAGCTTCTCAGAAATACACACCCAAGAAAAAAAATCCCCCAACATAAGAAAAGCCACAGTGCCCTTATCAGGGAGAGAATTATTATCTCTTTTGCAAATAGGATACTGAGACATAATTGAGAGATCCAAACACAAACTGCCCCTGGCAAAGCAAAGAGGCTCGAATTCATGATTCAGCCCTGACATGTTGCAGCAGAGGAATCCTTCAGTGCTGTTTGAAACACACCCAGCACGAGGGGGAAGCTGCCCTTAACACTGCATCTGCACACTGAGTGTGTCTCATCCCGAGTTTCTGCTCCAGACTCCACGAGAGCAGTGAGGGTTACAGGAGGTGACGCAGTTTTTGAGCATGAGGATGTCCAGAGGCAGAACCCCAAACACTTGCATGGTAAATAATTTCATACCATTTATACTAGTAATGTTGAGGTTACTCTTTTTTTTTTTTTTTAATGGGCAAAGGAGTTTATTGCTTATTTAGAAGTTACAGCATCTTTGCTCACAGGTGAGACTGCCACAGTTATTTTTAACTAAGTACACCGGGAAGAAAAATTGGAAATCAGATCATTACTCTGGTTTCTGTGAACTTTGCTTTACTAAGCAAAAAAAAAAACCAAAAAGCAAAAAGTAGTCTCTGACCTTCCAGAACAACATTAAAAAAAAAAAAAAGTCTGATCTGCTTATGTGGGCAGATTTTGGCACAGGGTAAACACCCATGTTTGCTCCTCAAATTGCACAAGTCAGAAAAGATTCTCTCTGTCTTTAATCCAGGACATGCTTTTCAACCATCACACCTTTGTCTCTCTGACAATCTGAGGCAGGTTACTTTCTTCACATGGAAGAGGAAGAATTGGGACAAAGTAAATGTGCCAACTGCCTGTAATCTAGTGTCCCTAAAGGGACATCCTATGGTGGGCACACAAATCCTTATGGAGCTGCCAAAACCCCAGTTCCAGCCTGCTCAGCTCCTCAAGTGTTCACCCACAGCAGCATCTCTGCTCAAGGTGAGCCCACAGTGCCTCAGATCTCTTCTGGGAAAGGGCTACTTCAGGTAGAGCCTCAGGCCACAGCACCCAAGAGTTTCCAGGAGATAAGTTCAGGAAAGCCTGGAAGAGTGCCAGCCCCAGGGCCATGCCAGGGTACAAAGTGTGCTGGCACTCTGCTGTGCTGCTTTGGATCAATAAGGGGTGTAATAAAGCACATATTGACTGACAGCCTGGGCAGACCCACAGACACAGCAAAGGGATTTTTGCTCTCCCAGCGTGTTGACAGTGGAGCCTAGAGCCTCAATTTGTCTTTTCTTTACATGTTTATCTTCTGCAGGAGGTGCTCCTGTGGGTTCTTTGGGGCTCTCTCTCTTTAAAGAAATTAAGCATCCTTAACGCCTTCCTTAATAAAATGTTGGGAGTATGGTGCACTCAGCAGTGCCTCACACAGGGTTTAGAGATCCTGGATCACTTGTTGGCAGGAGTTTTAGCTCAGTGGAGGGAGTCAGGGATAGCAAAAGGGTCCCTCACCTTGGACAAAGTAAAGAGAGGCCAAAATCACTGGTTGTGTGAGCCCTGGAAGTTCAGGTGAGGCAAATGAATAAGTACTGAAAATGAGGGAGCCTTATTGACCAGCTAAGCTGGTTGTCCTTCAGAATACAATTAAACGTCTTAAATCCCCTTCAAATTGCCAAAGATCCTCTAATATCCCAAATTCTATATTTTTTTCCATGAAAAAAAAAAAATCAGTCCAGAAAAATCAAGCTACAACATTCACACAAAACCCTTTCTCACTCCATGCACACATGCTTAGTTTTCACAAGTATCTCAAAGCCTGCAGGTCTCCAAACCCAGCTAAGGAAGGAAGACACAGACACTTTTCTTACTTTCAAAATGCACTTAGAGTTTGCAAGCAACCATTGAAACCAAAATTACGAGTTGAAAGTCTCTTTTCTTTGTGAATGGGTGTTTATGGCACTACCATTTGTGGAGTCAGGGTTTTCCCCAGGCCTGTGGTTTATAATTACAGAGAATTCTATGGAGCCACTGCCATTCAAACTGTATGATACTTCTAATAAAATGATGTATAACTGATGTTGTGTCTGATGTATCACACACAACACTTTGTGCCCTGATTGAAAACCACCATCTCAAACCTCAAAATCCAATCAGGAATTAGCTGACAAAGGGTTTAAAAGCTGCGTCTCATTTCCAACACAAGCACCAATGAAATCCTACCTAACAAGGTGTTTGCTGATCCTCACCCTGTTCACACTTCACAGCAGAGAAATAGACACTTGAAACCCTGTGAAAAATAACACTTTTGTTCACATGCTACATGCATAGGACACCAGCTAAAATATCTTTTTTGTACTCTATTAATAATTCCACTGCGTTCATCTCACATTTCCTATTGAGAAAGTTTTTTGTTTCATATACAGGAAAATCTCCTGTATGTTTAGGCCATAGCTCACAAAAATAAACAAATAATCCATTTTCTAATAGCTTTGGCAGGTGGAACAAGTTAAAACAAGGGACAGAGACGCTCAAGACTCTAAGTTCCAAAAGGCTCATCCCAGCAGAGCCCCATCTAATTGCCAACCTGACTGGACTCGATCTTAAAGGTCTTTTCCAACCCTTCTGATTCTATGGTTAAGTTCCTAAAGTTTCTTATTCATGCTGCTTGACAGTGCCAAAAAACCCACAAGAATTTCCTCAAGGGAAAAAAATCCACTTTTGCAAACAAGTGCAGTTGCAATTTTTTTTTTTCTTTGCATTAAGGTTACGTCACTTATCTCTTGGGTACAGATGACATTCATAACCATGGGCCTGGACCCCAGCTACATTATCTCTTTCCCCTAAATAGTCTGAGGGAAGAAAAACAACAAGAGTTCTGTACAGGAAATTAGGAAATTAGCTCAGTTTTGAGCTTAATTTTGAAAATTCTTTCAGTTGAGCATCCAATTTTATTTTTTTTTTCCTATGGCTTTTCATGTAGGAAAGATTTATCATTTGTGCAGGCAGGCTCAGGAGCTGCAAGTGTAGCTGCCCAGCTGCAAAATGTGGGCACAGCACCTGCTGCAGAAAAATAGACCCATTCCAGCTATTCAGTCCAAGCATTTTAAATGATCTCCACCCTTCAGGAGACCTCTTTTTGCCTTGGTGGAAAATCCTTTAGTGGACAGGTTCCTGCATTCAGGTGCTATTCATGCTCAGAAATTCACAGCCAAATTCACAGCAGGTAGCACCAAAAGCATTCGAAGATTTCTCCAGCAAAAATGTAATGACTTCATTTTAATAGGTAAACATGATGAGCTCCACAAATGATTGCTGAGGCATTAGACATCATTAGTCCCACAGAGAAAGCTCTAAAGTCCTGCAGCATCAAATTGTTTACCACTAATTTACAGAGGCTGAATCCACAAATACATTTCTATCATTTTGCAGTTGCCTAATTAATTACATATATTAAACAAATTAAACTGAAGGATGCAGCAAGTACTCCCAGGGCAACCAATGGCTGTGTCACCAGCAATTTGCTGCTTTTACATTCACACACAATTTTCTTTTAGTGGCAAAGACAATAATAAAAGGATGAAAAGCAGGAATCTCACTAGTCCAGCAGAAATCAAGAGAGATTTCTATTGCATGGAAATTAGTGAAATAACTCCAAGAGAAGAACTTCATCAACATGTGCAGGAGTGAACACATGTCCAGTCCTTGAACCATGTTGTGCCTATTGTGCACATGCATATTTTGTGTCACACAGACAACAGAAGCAATGAGTGAAATATCACCCCAGTCATTTATTTTAAATGTACACACACTTTTGTTAATTTTAAAAAAGACTCATTTATCATGGTGATTCAAAATCATCAAAAATAATTTCTGATACTAGTGGAGCTCTATATAGATTTTAAGAAAAACATTGGCATTCTTTTTTTCCTGTACTACAAGAGCACAGGACAATTGAGGAGCACAGGCCATGTCTTCTATCTTCACATACAGGAAAAAAAAAAAAAAAAACTCAACAAACCCACCCAAAACACACCCAAATCAGAAGGAAACATACACAAGGGCAATTCCACAGCTGTTTGGTGGCAAATGATAAACCACAATGTGTCCCTTAGTGGGTGTGCAGAATGTGTGATCCAGAGTTTGGAATGTCCTCGTTTCCTGACATTTTTTTCCTTTTTTTTTTTATCTGTGGAAGAACTGCTGACTGCCACATTTGATAGGGAGAAGCAAACTTATTCTTTGATGTTTTAAGTGCCAGACTTATTAATGACTAATTCTTCTGTTCTAGTATTACAGTAGCAATTCTGAAAGAAAGCAGACATAAAATGCCTCTATCCACCCATCCTTTTTTTTTTTACACTAATTTTGAGACATAAATTTTAGAATCTTCTTGGAATACTCTGTGAAATCTTAAATGTGCCCCATGACACAAGGTCAAAGCCCTTCTCCAGTTATTAATACCAGCATTTGTACTTTGAATTAAAGGTCAAATAAATCAAACAAATCCTAAACAATTAAAAGAACTCTTTCACTCCATATCCTCCAGACCCTTATAGTGGTTTTACTTCAAGGTCCAAGTCTATGCCACAATTACAGTAAACCTTTGTTGAATGAACAGAAAGTCCTCTGATAAACAGCAAAGGCAGTAAACTAAAGAATCCCATTGATGCACACCATAGCAATAACATTTTCAGGAGAAAACTGCTTGTAAGATACACCAAGCTCCAACCATCTAAGAAAACAATCTGCAATTTCTTTTCTTACTTCAAAGCAGGAGGTGGCTATAAAGTTTTCCTTTAAACCCAAAATCTAATGAGCCATCCCTTCCTAGGAATAGGTAATTAAACCATAACAGAATTTCACCAAAATATTTATAATCTACATGGTCAAAGTAGATGGCAATTTTCAAAGTATCTTTTCACCAGAAACCACAGGCTAACTCTGCCAGAACAGCCTTTATATTCCCTTAAAGGGAATATATTGTATATTGTATTGTCTGCTGCAGACAATACAAAGTTTCCCCTTCAAAATTCTTCTATGAATTGAGGAGAACCTGTGTTGAGACTTTTCCTTCATTTTAATACTTATTTCCTCTTCTCCTGTTCCTCATGGATATCTTGTCTTTTGTTTCCATTCCTGGCAGTTGTTCCTCCCAGCAACTGCCCTGGCACTTGGACTCTGTTGGCCACTCAAAAGCATCACAATCTGGGCAGTCTGGCCTTGCTTGGATGGAACAGGCTCAAGAATCCTCTCTCTCTTTGGCATCTTTGGTACATGTCCAGAGCACTCTCTAGTTCCCTATCAGTCACCTTTTCATGCCATTTACCATAGCCCAATTGCTGTTCCAAATCAACCAACTTTCCCCAAAACAGGCTGATTTCTACATCTGAGCCTCAGGACACTCCAATTTCCAGCTTTTTTTTTTTTTTTTCAGGGAGCACATGGTTACTGAAGCAAACTGATCCTTAACTCTGTGTGCGACATATCACTTGGAAATCTCCATTTTAGCAACCACATGCAGTTTGCAGATTTAGCTTTTAAAAGTCTCTTAAATTCTAAATACATTCATGTGTGTACCAAGCTGATTCTCTAAAGAGTGTAAAAGACTAAAATTAAAGTCTTCTGAGTACACAAATATCCCTATTCCACACAGAGCTGCTTTCACAAACAGGAGGCACACCAAGCATCAGTTTTCCTGGTTTTCACCATCCCAAATGCAGCTGGCAAAAGACCTGTAAATCCAGATTTCTTCTCATGGTTTTACTCATCAAAGCCTTTCAGTTCCTTCACCTTCCAGCTGAGCCATTAGCTGTTTACCTGGCAGAATGGTCAGGGTTTTGGTTTGACCACTAATTCTGCCATAATCACATAAGACTTGTGGAACTTTTCATAAAAGTAACCCTGAAGCAAATTTATCTTTTGCATCCCAAAGCTGGCACTTCTCAGTTATTGTACACTTGGTGAGAATGAACAAGAATTCACAAAGTAAATCAAGTTTGCTAATTTATCTGTAAATACTGATGTTTGTTTATACTTTGGGACTACCTCCTTGGAAAAGCCAGCTGCAGGAACAGATAGAAAGCAATGAGAATCAATTTTGGTTTTTTTGGTTAGTGACAAACATTCAGAGGAAAACCATAATGGTATATTTTTGAAAGCATCCATGCCATGGTTTGAGCTGTGGCAGTGTTATGCTATCCATATTCTTGCTGTTTAGAAGGAAAAAAAATACCATGTATAAACAAATGTCTCAAATAATCAGGAAGGATTTTCTCTGGAAAAACTCTCTGGAGTTTTATGATGCCAGTGAGTGCCATTCAGGTCTGCAAGTACAGTTCCATTAAAGTCATCAGCATTAAGAGATAGTCCTCGTGCACTTCACAGATGTGTTCCTTCTATACAGATAAGAGTCCCCTGAGGTTATTTTAGTGATGAAAATAAGATCCTACTGCTCTTTTTGTCCAGAATTTAGACTGATGTTCACTCAATTTCAGTAAGGTAATTTTTGATAGAATCCACTTCTAGATTCAAACCAGTATTTTCAAGCTCTGTTGCAAGGCAAGGAGAGATTGACCATGGTTCTAACACCTTTTCCCAACAGCTCCCTTTAAATAATCCACCTTCTCCATTGACCTAAGCCAGTCCCAGGAATCTGAAGGAAAATTAAAGAAGCAATGAAATTAACCTTTTGGCCCTCCTGCATTCTCCCATTTGCTTACTCACTCTTAATTTGGGATCTTTACATTTCTTTGCAAATACATTGCTTCCAGCACTGCTTGGGAATTTACTACTATTATTGTAACTTGCCCAGTCATCTGCATCACGTTCCTAATTGTTTGTCTTTCTTGCTGAATAACTGTTAAAGGGAAAATTCAGATTTGCAGCTCATACTTAGGAAGATTCTATCTGGCAAAATGCAGGGTTTTTGTCTTAAGATGCTGCATTTCTACTAAGCTCCCTCTGAAAAAAAAACATTTAGAAAATCACACAGGAAAAGGTATGGGATTGTAAGAGAAGCACTCACACACACAAAGACAAGCCTGTATCATTTACAAACATCACAATTGGGTCATTTCTTCCAGTGATAAAACAACCACAAAGTCTGGTTTATTCTGCAGCCTCCTGAATTTTGGATGTCAAATGCCACATATTTTTACCATTTTTTTCCCTAGCAATGGTCTCTGTCAAATAATCCTGAAATTAAATTAAAAAAAAAAAAAAGATAAGGGAATAAAAAGCCCTACAAGGCACTTGTAGTTTTTGAAACACTGTATCTATTTAATATTAGAGTTATTTCAAATCCTGTGAGCCATCTGGAACATTATGGCTCTGTCTTGAATGCCAGAAATGGTTTTCTTTTGTTTATTCACTAGTAGAGACAGTTTCTAGTCTACAGAGAGTCTTAGTTTTATCACTAAACAAACCAGATAGTCAGCCATGAACAAATGAGTACAGTGAACCCTGTCCTTAAATGCCCCACAGCAACAGCCTGCCTGCCTCCCTTGGGATTTCACAGGTAGGCAGTGCCTGAAAACACATGATTGCTGCTGGTAGAAATGGGTTTTCCTCTATGGACATCCTTTCTTTCTGCAAATGCAAACTCCAGTGCTTGAGAACTTGTAATTTCCAAAGAATTTTCTGGAGAAAATACAGATCCTATATAGAAGGAAAAGGATATCTCAGTGTAGATGCACTTCAATCTAAAAATGGTTGATGCAACCAAGGCCTTTTGTCTTTGCTCTC